>PVJX010038911.1:0-16209 GCA_004027295.1 Dolichotis patagonum
GAGTGGAGGGCCATCAACAACAATGTCAATCACGGTTCTGCAAGTCTAGACCCCACCCACACCTGTCCCAGCTGTACCTGTACAAAGCAGAAGACTCAGTCAACTGGATGATTCTTAAAAGGGTCCACCAGGGATTCAGTACAAAGGTATGGGAAGGTGTTGGGGCCACACCTGAGAACCACAGCAAGGCAGTACTATCATCACCAAGGAAAAGAATAATGAGGAACTCTGGTAAATCCTGGCATAAGAAGGTCACCTTGAGAGGAGAGACACAGTCACAGTTACCTCTAGGAGGAAACCTAAGGAGCAGAGAATAAGATTCTCCAACAATACATATGCACTGTCATACTGGAGGAATTTCTACTCTGATCATTCTGAAATCTTAAAACATAACCGTCATGGCTGGGGATTTAGCTCAGTGGCTTAAGCGCCTGCTTTGCAAGCAGGCAGTCATGAGTTCAATCCCCAGTACCAAAAAAAAAAAAAACCATAACCATCATATGGACTATCCTTTGAAAACCAAAACGGAAACTTCCCAAGAGTCCTGGGACTGTCATAGATGCAATTAGGCAGCCCAACACTCACCAGATTTCTCCTTGAGTGAGCAAAGCTAATTGCTGGAGATGGCAATCAGACCAGGCATGACTCACTGGAGCAGCAGTGAGATCCTAGGATGCTGGCCAAGTCACCAAAGGCAGGTTTTCTTTGACAGCACACAACAGAAGAAAAAAGAGTGGGTGTTGGGCTGCAGGAGCTCAGTTCCCCCTAGAAAGCCTGGGTTGGGACCTGTTGGCTGATGGTCCTTTTCCTAGAGAAAAGTATGACCGTGCTCAAGGACCAGCAAAGTGAGGGTCTAGCAGCAACCGGGAGCTCCAGGATCTTAACACCCTTCATGGGCCTTCCTCCAGACAGATAGCCCCCTTTGCCTGAAGCAAAATGTGTCCCCTTCCCATGGTTGGAAAAACTATTGTAGGAATTAAAATGCAGTAAATTCAAATTAGTCTATCTGAATTATGATGCCAAAAAGGAAATGTAATATTCATATTCAACTTGTCATCTTAATTAATTTGTAATATTTCGGGAGTTCTTAAAAAAGAAAAACAGGGCAGTAATCAAGTGAAAATGGAAGTGTAAATAAAACAATTAGGTTATTGCAATTCACTATCCATCTAATAGACTGGTGGTCAGAAGACCTCTCCTGCTGGAGGATAAATGGGCTGGACATATGCACAGAAAAGCCACTAGGAGTGAGCATGCACAAAAGTGATGTTACAAGCAGTTGAGTCAGTTAAAAGCATTGTAGGCAATGAGACAGGGCTAGGTACTCAAAGGAGCCAGTGCAGAAGCCCAGATACCTTGCAACTGTGGGGGAGACAGACACCTCCTGCTGTGGGCCAGGCCTCAAGACAAAAAAATCAAACAAACGCATCCATATCCTAAGGACTGATATTCTAAATAGCTCCCTATCACCCTGAGGAAGCCCAGAGTCACCATCCCAACCCTCTAGGAAAGAGTCCCTGCTCTCTAAAAATGCTCGCTTTCTACATGACTCACTTTCCCATTAGTCCCCAATTTAATCAATTTTACCTGAACTATTAATCTTACTGGTTAACCATAGTTTTGTCCCACTTTATGTCCATCTGCCTTGTGAGTTCCCAGTTTTCCCACCTTAAATCCATCTCACCCCATGATTTTACTCTATAAAAGTCCCTTAAAATACAGAATCCCTGGCAACCCACTCAAGACCCCTTCTGTCTCTCTCAGACAGCAGCTTTCACTCTCTCAGTAAATATATTCCGTTCTTAACCTCCATTGTTCCTAAAATTCATTCCTTGATTTTAGAAAACACAAATTTGTACCAGACACAGTAGGTCAATAGTTTCATTTCCCTATATCAGTGAGGTTTCCTAAAGTTATTTTATAAGATCATCCATGTGAAAACTCACGTGCTTTTTCGAGGTCTTTTTATTAATAAATTTCAATGTTTTGAACAACTTTAGGTCCACAAAACAGTGGAGAGGAAAATTTCCCATACACCCACTGCTGCCAAACATGTGTTGCCTTCTGCCTATCAATCTGCCCCTCCTAGGTCATATATTCATTAAAATTGATAAACTTATGTTGACACATTTTTACCACTCAAAGTCTATAGTGCACGTCAAAGTCTGCTCTTGGTGTTATACATGCTATGAATTTTTAAAAATATATAAAAACCTGTATCCACCATTATAATATTATATGGATCATATAATTTCACTGTCCTATACAGATCCCATCCTCTGCCTATTTGTACCTGCCTCCAGCCTAAACCCTGACAAATACTAATCTTTTTACTTCCTCCATAGTTGCTTTCTCCAGAATGTCATAGTTAGACCCATATATTAGAAAGCCTTTTTGGCTTATTTTACTTAGTTATGTATTTACAGTTCCTCTGTGTTTTTGCATGACTTCATAGTTCATTTCTTTCTAATGCAGAATAATATTTCATTGACTCAGTGTATTGCAACTTTTCCATTTACCTACTAAAGGACAACTTGGTTGCTTCCAAATTCTAGCTATTAAATAAAACTGCATAAACATCCTTGTGCATGTTTTTCTGTGTACAAAAATTTTCAATACCTTTGGAAGATACCAAAAGGTCCAATTCCTGAGTCAAGTTAGGAATATGCTTAGTTTTATAGGGAACTACCAAGCTGTCTTCCAAAGTGGCTGCATTCCTACCAACTACGAAGGAGAATTCTTGGTACCTTGCCCATTGTCAGCATTCAGGGCTATCTATTACTTGAGTTTTCACCAGGTAGTAGGTGTGTAGTGTCCCACTCCTGTCTTGATAGTCCTTTCTATGATAGCACACAATGGGCCATTCCTGTATGGTTATTTGTCATTGATAGCTCTTCCTTGGTGAGGTGTTAATACAGTATCTTTGCCCCTTTTAAATGGCATTGTTTTCTCATTATTGAGTTTTAAAAGTTGATTTTAGTCTTGAATAATGGTCCTTTATCTGATGAGTCTTGCAATGTTTTCTCCATATCTATGGCTGGTTTTCTGATTTTTTTAGCATTTTCTTTAGCAGAGATGTAGTTTTCAACTTTTATGAAACCCAGCTTATCAATTCTGTCTTTCATGGATTCTGACCATGGTCTTGTGTCTACAAGTCATCACCCAGGGTCAGCTAGATTTTCTCCTATGTTATTTTCTATTTTTATAGCTCTTTACTTAATTCTGTGGTCCATCTTAAGTGAATTTTTGTGGAGGATATGAGATCTGTGTCTCAGTTCATGTTTTTTGCATGTGATAGCCAAGTGTTCCAGCACAATTTAATAGATTATTCTTTCTCTATTCACTTTATTTTATTCTTTTGTCAAAGATTAGTTCACCATTATTGTGTAAGTCTATCTCTGGGCTCCACATTTTGTTTTATTGGTATACTTGTGTGTTCTTTTGCCAAAACACTCTCTTCATTATTGTGAAACTTAACGCATTATTGCGTGGCTTCACAGTGTGTCTTGAGGTCAGGTAGTGTTGGTCTTCCTCTTTGTTTTTCCTCAGCACTCTGTTGACTGTTATCTATGCTTTAGCTTTTCCACACAAACCTTAAAATCAGGTTTTTAATAACATATAGAATAAGTTTCTGATATTTTCATTAGAATTTCATTGAACATGCAGACAATTCAAGAAATGACATCTTAACAACATTGAGTCTTCCTATCCATAAACATAGAATACATCTGTTTATTTAGTTCATCAGAGTTTTATAGTCTTCCTCATGTATCTCACTATTGGATTTATGCATAGAGATTTTTTTAATTGATAATGTGTTCTGAGTTTCAAAATCCACTAGTTCATCACTAGTACATAAGAATGCAATTGACTTCTTTGTTCATTGTTATGTATCCTGAAATCAGGAGGGTTTTTTGATCAAATCTTTTGTATTTTCTACTTTTAAAAGGATCATGTTAACTACAACCAAGGATAGTTCTTCTTTTTTCTCACCATTTGCTCTTTTTATTTCCATTTCCTGTCTTACTGTATCAGCTCTAAGACTTCCAGTATGACATTGAAAAACTGTGACTAGAGGAAACATCCTATCCTTATTTCTGGCCAGCAGGAATTTTTCCTGCTTTGTTTTTAAAATTCACTTGTTTTCATTAGTTATTTTGAGAGATGGTATAATTTCAGAAATGCTATATTTGTAAACTCTGTGTCACAAAATAAGACACAGTTGGTTTTAAAGGAAATGAGAACGTTTCATTTTAAAGAATTTGAAGCCACCTATGGGTCCCCTACCAGGACTTTCTTCAGGACCCTGGGGCTGGTGCTGCAGGTTTACCACAAAGAATCCCTCCCCCATCGATTCAAGCTTTAGAGATTCCATCTAGGACTCAGAGCCTTCTTGCATTTTCAGCTCCTGGCAGTCTATCAGGACAACTAGACAAGAAGGTACCACCTATGCCTTCTCCGTGCAGGCCCCGCAGAGATACACCCTTCCTGCTCAGGCTTCCAACCTCCCCACACTCTCAGCCTCTAGAACACGAAGTACTATGGCAGGACTGAGGCCGGGAAGCATGCCTCTCAGGACCTGGCTCTGCACCCGCCAGAGGCTTCAACAGTGCTCTGCTGCTCCCCAGCTCCCAAGATCAACAGTGTGTGCAGCACCCCCATCCTCACTGACCTCAGCACCAACCCAATGGCCATGTCATCGGAACCCATTCTTATGAAGGCACGTCACAGTCTGTTGGGCCTGCAGTCTTGGAATAAAAATACACTCATCAAGGAAAATGACCTACCTTACAAATAATAATCTGAGGGGAAACAAGAAGAGATCTATGTCTCCTTTCCAGTCAGTTTTTTCTTCTCCTGGAGAATCCTGGACACCAAATACCACAGGTGAAGTGACAGTTACCCTGTAGCAAGCATGGGTTTGTAATAATTAGGATAAGGCCTGAATAGCAAAAAAAAGCCACCCACTCCAGACTTAGGAGAAAGACCATTCTAGGTAAAGCGCTGCCTAACTATGTGCAATGTTGGAGAGAGAAGAGAGAGAGGGAAATAACACCCTTATTCACATGACATGGACACCACAACCACAAGAAAGGACAACCTAATCTCACTTGTGACCACATATGCAAAATTCTACTAAAAATTATCACAGGTTGGGCATAATGGGATTCCAGAGGCTGAGGTAAGATAGTTGTTGACTTCAGAAACTCAACGACAGCAGGGGAAATATAGTAATACTTCATCTCAAATAGAAAGGAAAGAAAAAGGGAGCAGAACAGAGGGGAAGGGAGGGGAAAGAGGAGGAGGAGGAAGAGGAGGAGAGACGAAACAAGAAGAGAGGACAGGAGAGGAAAGATCTGATAAAATTATCCCAACTACATAGTATGTGCATATGCATAAATCCCTTTTCAGAGTCATTCCCCAAAACATTTGTCTCAACACTGTCAAAGTCATCAAAAACTAAGTAAAGTCAAAGACACTGTCACAACCAAGAAGTACTCAAAGAGACACAAAAATTACATGCAAGTCTAATTCAGTGACAACTAAATTTAAGTTTAATTTAGGGACAGCTAAATGTAATACAGGATCCTGGATGGGATCCTAGAACCAAAAGAGAGTAATATGGATAGACTGAGGGAATCTGAATAAATATCAGTATTGGTTCATTTATTGGGACAAATATACTAACACAAGCTGCTAATAAAATGAGAAACTGGTTGTCATATGCATGGAAACTCTCTTTATTATCTTTTCAATAAATCTGTAATTCTAAAACTACTCTAAAATTATAAATTTATTTTTAAAAACCTATAGAATGAGACTAACTGTAGATGAAAAGTCTAGTGAATTTGAACATCAGAATTATGAACTTTCCAAATGTAGCACAAGAGAATAAAAGACCAAAACAATTTTAACACACAGCAATGTCTGCACAACTGGATATAAATTGGAAAAAAACACAAAATTAAAGGATACTTAACCATTAACTAATTATCATATACAAAAAGTAACTTAAATGGAACCTTAAAAACAAATGTTGGCCCTAAAATTTTAAACTCCTACAAGAGAATACTTAGGTTGGCAAAGATTTCATAGAAAAGACCAAAGAACAAAACCACTGAAAGAAAAAATATTGATAAATTGAATTTATAAAAACTTTAAATTCTTTAAAGCATATAACTGCATGTATGTTTAAGTGTGTAAGATAGATGACCACGTTACTGTTTTTGTTAGATTGTTGAGCAGAACTGTTAACAGTCTCACTGTTCAAATGTCTACTTTGTATGCTTTAATTTTGTAACTTGAACAACTATTTCCAAGGATGACAGTATGTAACTTATCAAGTGGCGGATTTCTTAGTGTTTTTGTCTTTGTTTTGTTGTTGTTCTTTTATTTTTTGCCTTTGGAATTCTATATTGTTGCTACCCTTAAAAAAAAAAAACTTTAAATTCTTACTCTTCAAAAAGCACTATTATGGAAACAAAAAGTCAAGTTTAAAACTGAGGAAAATATTTGTAAAGCATATGTGTCTGAGAAAGAACTTGTAACTAGAAAATATGAAATCTTTTATAATTCAATGATAACATAAAAAGGCAATAGGAAAGATTTTAATTATATAAAACTAAAATAGTTAAACAGATATCTTGGATAGGAAGATCCAACACTGTGAAAATGGCCATACTCCCAAAACTCTTATATAGATTTAATGCAATCCTGATTGAAATATCATTAACATATCTTACAGATCTAGAGAAAAAATTCCTAAAATTCATTTGAAAACAGAAGAGACCTAAAAGAGCAAAGACAATCCTGTGCAACAAAGGCAAGGCAGGAGGCATCACAATCCCTCACTTGAAATTATACTACAAAGCTACAGCGATAAAATCAGTGTGGTACTGGCAAAAAAAAAAAAAAACCACAGACCTGAGGATCAATGAAACAGATTAGAAGATGCAAACACAACTACAAAGGCATTCAGCCACCTTATCTTTGACAAAGGGGCTAAATATGTTCACTGGAAGAAAGATAGCCTCTATAATAAATGGTGTTGGAAAAATTGGCTTTCCACATGCCAAAGAGAAAAGCTAGACCCATGTCTATCACCATGCACTAAACTAAAGTCAAAATGGATCAAAGTTCTAAATATCAAAATAGAAACACTAAATCTACTGGAAGACAAGGTAGGTGGAAATCTCAAAGACATAGGGATAGGCAAAGAGTCCGTGAACAAAATGCAAACCACATAAGAAGTGCTTCAAAGAATGAACAATTGGGACCTCAGCTTATTAAAAAGTTTTTGCACTTCAAAAGAAATCACCAACACAGTAAAAAGAAAATCCACAGAATGAGAAAGAATTTTAGCCAGCTGTCCCTCAGACAAAGGACTTCTATCTAGAACATATAAAGAGTTGAAAAACATCAGCCCCCCAAATTCAAAGCTCCAATCCAAAAATGAGCATCTGAGATGAACACCGACTTCTCAGATGAAGATATACAAATGACAAGTAAATACATGAAGAAATGTTCACTGTCACTGGTCATTCAAGAAATGCAAGTTAAAACAACATTGAGATTCCATCTCACTCCAGAAAGAATGGCTGCCATCAAGAACTCAATCAATAACAAATGTTGGCAAGGCTGTGGGGGAAAAGGAACACTGCTCCACTGCTGGGAGTGTAAACCAGTGCAACCACTGTGGGAATCAGTATGAAGATTCCTCAAAAAACTAGTATTGCAAGTGTCATTCAATCCAGCTATTCCCCTTCTGTGTATTTTCCCAGAAAACTTGAAAATGTCATGCCACAGCAATATAATCAATGCAGAATGGATTCAAATTATGTATTTTTATACAACAGAATATTACTCAGGTATAAAAAGATACTCTTAGTCGTGGGTATGCCAAGGAGAGAACAAGTCAGCATCTCCCGAGATCCAACCATGCCAGAACCTGGGGGGTCGACCAAGAAAGCAATTGAGCCATCCCTCCTGGTAAGCACTGCAAGTGAGCTATGGGCACACCAGGGAGAGAATCAGTTAGTGTCGCCCATAAGCCTACTGCTGTGCGGGCTGAGACTAAAATACCCTCCCTCTTAGCAGCTGGATGGTTTCAAGGACAGCTGGAGTTGGTATCAACTAAGGTACATAAAACAGCTAAATGCTTGTATTTTTGGTTGATTATGCTGACCTAGGGACAGAGGTCTGAGCATCTCTTGGGAGGATGACAGTATATAATATAGCAAATATGAGGGATTTCCTTGTGTCTTCTCTTTGAAGGCAAATATTGCTTTCACTGTTTTCTTTGTTCTAATTAATTATTTTGCTCTATTCAATATTCTGTTTTGATTGGTTTTATAGTGTTCTGGTTTTGGTTTGGTTTTGCTATGAATGGACAACTATTGTGAAGACAACAAGATATACTATGGTACCAATTATTGTTATCCCAGGATCCTGCTCTGAAGTTCTGTACCAATTTCACTGCTTTGTCTTGATTGTCTTGATTTTTCTGTATTGTTTTGTTGTATTTTACTATTTTTACAATAAAAAATAAAAAGGATAATCTTGAGACTTTTATAGGTAAATGGAGGCAACTTGAGACCATACTCATAAATGAAATAAATCAAACTCACATTTATAAATATCATAGTTATATGATATGATATTTCTCCCTAGTAGATATGATATGATATTTCTCCCTAGTAGAAAAAAATAAAAATAGAAAACTGAAAGAGTAACAAGACCCAAGATGTACAATAGATATTTCAATAATGAAAGGAAAAGAAAGTGCTCCAAAGGAAAGAACAACTGGGATAGGAGAAAGGAGAAAAGGAAGAAAAGAAAGGATTATAGGTATGTAAGTATACACATATAACTGTATGTATATATATGTATACAAGATAGATAAGTATACTACTCATCTTAGTTCATCAACGGGAATGCTTTGTGCTGTCATTTTTGATTGTTTGATCACTTTTTATGTCTAGATCTTGTAACCTGAACAGCTACTTCTAAGATAACAATATGCAATATATTAACTAGTTTTAATTCCTACTATTCTTTTAAATTCTGTATAATTTCTATCCTTTTTTCTGTTTTGCTTTTTAAAATAAAAAAAACCAACTGAACAGATATATACTTGACAAAAGAACATCTACAAATTGGCAGTAAACACAAGAAAAGATAATCAGGATTATTTATCACTAAAAACGCAAATTTAAAACCACAATGACACGTCACTATCCACATGTTTAACATTAAAAAGACTAACGGTACTAAATGCTGGGTAGAACAGGCACAAGCTAGAATTTTATAGACTGGAAAATAGCATGATCACTTTGGAAAATAGTTTGCCAGTTTCTCACAATATTAAACATACATTTGTCACATTACTAAGCAATCCCATTCCCAGGGGTTTTCCCACAAAAGAAGAAACATATATCACCATGAACACATTTCTGCAAGTGTTCCAGTTTCATTTATAATAAATGACAACAGAAACAACCCAAATGTCCATGGTTTAGTGTATAGCTAAGTGCATGTGGTGTATTTGTACAAAGAAACTGCTCCACAAGAAGGAAAGGACTACTGATAAAAACTGCAACACCATGGACCTCAGAATGAATTAGGTTAGGTGGAAGAATCTATCCATTAAAGCTTATGCACTCTAAAGCTGGGCGTGGTGGCACATTCCTGTAATCCCAGAACTTGGGAGACTGAGGCAGGAGGATCATTCTAAATTCGAGACCAGCCTGGGCTAAAAAGTGAGCTCAAGGCTAGCCTGAACTGCATGGTGAAAGCTTGTCTCAAAAAGACAAAAGAAAGAAAAAAGAAAGACAGAAAGAAAGACAGATGAAGGAAGGAAGGAAGGAAGGAAGGAAGAAAGGAAAGAAGGAAAACTGATGCACTCTAGAACTCCATTTCTAAAAAGGCAAAATGCCAAGAGTTGTTGGGGAGTGAAGGGAGGGATAGCAGAATGTTGAAAGCAATGCTTCAGGGTGACAGGACCAGCCTGAAGTTTGACTATAAGGCATAAGAAATTGAACTTGTATAATATACATGGCTGTCATAACTCACTGAATTGCACACTTCAAATTACTGAATTTTACTAACAGAAATTTTACCTCGATAATAGTGATTTAAAGACAGTTGGTAACCATATAAGAATTCCACATTGCCCACAAGACAAAGCCAGGGCACTACAAGCAATGGTCTCTTGTTACCTCTAGGTACTCTCTCCTTGCTTCCTGTCCAAGGTACCATGACCCACAACCCAGCTGTGATGCACACCTGTGAAACCTCATCTCCATGGCACAGTATTTCCTGCCTCTTACCCTCTATAAACTTATTCCTTTGTTGAAACTCTTTTAATTCTTTGCCACTGACTGGTAAAACCTCCTGTGATTTAAGACACAGAAGTATCCTCAGTAGGTTTTTCCAGGGAATGAGATAAGGATGCTGATAATGTGCATGCCAGTCAACATCACATTAACAAAGTTCCAGCCAAGGTAATATGTTAATTTAAAATAAAGGAAGTATACAGATTGCAAAAGATAAAATAAAATGCCTGTTAACAAATCTGTATCGCTGCCTATGAAAAGAAAGATGAAAGAAAATTTACAGTTAGAACTATTTAGAAAGTTCAGCAAAGCATTGCTTACAAGGTCAACACAAAAATCAAAGGCTTTTTATACCCCACCAATAACTAATTAGAAAATGTAGCGTATAGAAGATCCTAGTCACAGTAACAGGAAATAAAGGAGCTAAATTTATCCAAGACTTAATCTAACAGACGATGTCCAAGATATTTGTGGAGGAAGTTACAAAACACTGAAAAAGTGAGTAAGTGGAGAGATACACAATGTTGATGAATGGGAAGACTTGATTTCATAAAGATGCCATGTCTTTACAATAAATTTAAAGCAATGTCAATTAAAATCCAAAAAACATTATAGACCACTGTAGACCATGTAAAACATATTCTAAAATTCACAAATATGCTACCCCATGTACAACTTTTGTAGCTTTATGTGTCAGTTAAAATAAATTCAATTTAAAAAATAAAATTCATGCAGAAGTATGAAGCTCCAAAGGTAGTCAAGGAATTTTGTGCTTCGAGGCAGAGTGTTCTCCTGAGACTGAGCTTGCTCAGTCACAGTAACCGTGCTGTGTGCTGCAGGCCAGGCTGAACAGCAGGTGAGCAATACAGAAAGAAAGCGAGACACAGAACCGTGGACCCCTATGTGTATGCACATACGACAGAAGAAGGAAACCACAGAAAAGATGATGACTGCTCAGCACTTAATAGATAATTCCAAGACATTTAGCTTTCCATGCTGGGAAAACTAGGGGCACTTACTTCCCAATAAGAGTAATAGTAAATTCCAAGTAGATCAAAGACCTCCTGGTGAAAAACAAATTAGAAAAAGTAGGCAGGAATATTCTAATGAACCACAGTGTGGGAAGGAAAAAGAAAGATATAAATTTTGAAGGAAACTCCATTAATACAGCCATCTAAAAATTTAAAATTTTGGGCCAATAGAAGACACTACAGAACAACAAAAGTACAAACTAGAAGGAATTTGCAGTTCATGTAAGTTAGAAATGATTATTATCCAGAAAGTATGACTTTTTCCTACAAAACAATAAAGACAATAAATTCAATGGGAAAAATGCACAAAGGCTCTGGTGAGACCATTCAAAATGAGGCAGCCTAAATGCCCAACAAACAGCAACAAAACACCAACAATGTGGGAATTTCAGAGTAAAACAACAAGATGTCATTTCATGCCCAACAGATAGGAACTAAAGCAACTGTTTGTACCCACTGCTGCCTTGGATGCTGAGTAGCACTGGGTAAAATCATTTTGGAGAGCATTTTGCATTGTCTAGTGTAGTACAGAAGCAGAACCTCCAAGAGTAAGCACAAATGTAGCCACAGTACATTTTATGACCGGTCTCAGAGATCACACTTGTCACACTATTATGTTCAATCGGTTTGAATCATGATGCTAAGCCCAGCTCACAGTGAAACAGCACTGAACTAGGTTTCACCTTTTGAAAGAGGAGTCTCCACAAGTTTGTGGGCATATATCCTAACACTACCATATCATATACTTTCCCAGGAGTCTGAATAGCAGGAATATTCAAACAGAGGTGTAGAGAAAAGGTCCTCATTCCAGGCATATTGCAGCTTCTGGCTACAGAGGCTAAAATTTTGTCCTTATAGCAGATAATTGAATTCCCAGGCCCTGCATAAAAACAAGATCCTGTCTGTGAGCTCTCTCCCTTACCCTTGGGGTGATTTCATTGGTTCCTTTGAATCAGCTAGTTTGCAAGTAAAAAAAAAAAAAAACATGTTGTAACTATTCTTGCAAAATGGGAGCAGGTAAAGTTCTACAAAGTTAGAAATTAAATGACTGCTCTTTTTGGAGACATATGTTAAGTTGGTACCTCATTAATTTTCTTTCTGTTCTTAGACTGTAACAACCTGGCTACTAAATCTTTTAAGTCGCTGAGTCATTACTCTTTTATAATATCCAATGCAAGGATCTTAAAGTTCATCTTTCTTAAAAACGTCTAAGAGAAGCCACTTCCAACAAGGTCAAGCCTGGGTACAGCTTGGAAAAAATGGTTCTGATGGGTGTCAGGCCAAACAGGCTGTACTGAGTCCCGGCAAGCAGGACTTCAGGTGAGAAGGCTGTGGAGTGAGGTCAGAGTAGACACACTGGCCAGCACTGGAACCTTGAAGGGATGAACAAAAATTTTAAAAAGGAGAAAAGCACAGAGAAGAGTTTCTTTAATATAACATATATTGCATTTATTTAGGACTACAAAAGTAATAAATGGTCATTGGCAAAAAAGCCAAAGAGTCAGAAAAACCCAAACAAAGCAAAATGCTTCCCCAGTCAAACCTTTCAGGGAGAAAGTTTGTTACATTTCACAGACCTTTTAGTCCAGGAGTTGGCGACCTCTGGCTGGAGGACCAAGTTGGTGCACCTGTTACTACTCTGTTCCTTAATGTGTCTGAGCAGGCCCTCATGTGAACACTGGCTTTATTTCTTTACCTGGAGCTCCTCAGTCACTGAGTTTGCTCATTCATTGTGATGTCTTGGAGTTTCTTGTGTATTGCTGTTCCTGCCTGCAGCTGTCTTTCGCATGCCCTTCAGTGGCCATGTAGGAAGCAGCTGGATATCTTCCTAGGTAAAAAAAAAAAAAATTGGGAGATTGGAGGTAAACTACACATACTTCACATCAATCCCCACTATTCTGCTGAGAAATTCAGGAAAACTTGTAATATCTACATAGCTAATCTATTGATATCACATAAGATTGGTGGGTCCATTTCCTATTGTTAAGCACTTAAATTGTTCCCAATTTTCCATTACTATAAATAGTATTTTAATTAACATCAAATATAAAAATGTCTCCTGATCCTCTCTGGAGGTGAGTCTGTTGGACAGAGGGTTTGTGTTTCTTTAACCTCCCTGGCATTGACAAGTCACTCTCCTAAAGATTGTTGTGAGCCCCCAACCTCCTGCCAACTTTGCATTTCATTTTGTAATTGTTGTCATTGTTGATGTAAAAAATGGTGTCACTTTATTTTAACTTTGTTTGCTTGATTGCCAATGAAATCAACATTTTTCTCATGATTGCATACATTTGCATTTCTTTGATTCAGTTCTGTTTCAATTTTGCTAGGAGCTGGAGAAGTTGGATAAAGAACCATTGGAGAAATTTTCACTTTATTTCTCTTCTTACCATACTCCTCCTCATTGTCTCTCTTCTCTTTGTTTCTGACAGTGAAAAAGAAACTGTTACCAGGACTACCATTCACAGGACACCCTGCATCCATCCTCACAGCATTCACTGTCACCTGTGGAAGCCCAGTGGAGGCTTGGAGAAGTGAACACTTGCGCCCCTCAGCATGGTGGAACCATTCTCTAACGTCCCAGTCCACCATCACCCACGCTGCTTCAAACTGTTTTATCATTATTAAGGATAAAAGGTAACTTTCTGGAAAATTGGGATGTCTAACCCACTTAAAATTTAATAAGGTAAGAGTATCTGATACCTGTGAAATGCACCTAGAATTCTCAGGATGTTCATTCCTCCAGTAATGAGCGCTGAGGTTTGACTTGGCGTCTATCTCCAATTACACAGAAAGCCCAAGTACTGAAGGCTATTGATAGAGACTTGACTATCTTAGAGCAAAATGAAAGTCAATACAATTGCTCTGCAATCTTTATTTATATTCTAAACCTTCTCCAAATGGAAATGTGGATAATGAACAGACACTGATTAAATTGTCCATATGAATATTCATCGAATCACCTGGACTTTCATGTTAATTTTGTTCTTTCTCCTGTGGCTGTCTCTGAATAAGAAAGCTTCCTCCCTTCTCCAAAGACTGGGAGTTCAGTGCTGATTAAAAAACAAAGGGAGAAACTGAGTTTGAAATTCTATTGGCAAAAAAAAAGAAAGAAAAGAAAAGAAAGGCTTTAGCAAACAATGTCACTGATTTCAGGATCTAATTTGACCTTTTAATTTTAGATGAGTTCCACCTTCAATATCTACCCTCATTCAATTTCTTTGTACAATGAAAATTATTTCATTTGAAGGGATATATATTTAATGAGTGCTGCGGGAGTATAATATTTTACAGGATTATCATACATAATATGATAACTCTATCATGCTAGAGTTTCTTTGAATAGGTGTTAAACTTATGTCCCCATTTAACCAAGCACTGGGGGAAAAAATTCTATGGTATCAGAGAGAAGTCTATAGATGAAAAATAAGTAAAAAGCAAACATTTGGGTGCATGTGGATTTTGATGCAATCCCTTGTCTATGTAACTGCTAGCTGTGACCCACACTTCTTCACTTGGAGCCACTCCTTTTGGTCACTGAGGAAAGATATGCTCTCACCTCGAGGTGGGAGACAGTGGCCCAGATGTCCTTCCTGCTCATCCAGCCCAGGCCTCCAACCCCTCCCCTCCACCCTAGAAACCCTCCTTCATCTTTCCCATCTAGGGCTTGTGCCCCAGGCTCTGAGAATAAAAAGAGAGGGGCAGGACAGAAGCCTCTGCTAGGGAAAAATCTCTCTCTTCCACCTGCTCATCCCCCAGGCCTATACACGTGTGCACATGCACACAAACAGACACAAACACAAACACACACACACTACACTGTAGCTATTGGCACAGTACAGGCTGTTGATCTACCAGCAGCTGCCTGGGAACTTCTAAAGCTCTGGACCTGGCATGGGCAGGGTAGGATAGTCTACCCAGTCTGCTCTCACATCCTCTGCAGTCCCTGGTCAGTTCTAGGTCCATCCTCTGCTGACTTGGTTGAGTGTGTGAACATCTCAGATCCACCCAGCAAGACAGTGGGTATCACCCAGTGTGTCCTTGACCAAGCTCTAGCCAGACTCCTGAGCTCTCCTCAAGTAGGCCTCTAACTTGGTCTCTAAGGATCTGAACAAAACTAACACAAAGTGCTTGCTGGAAACTCCCAAATCTGCTAAAGGAATATCCCATTTGTTCCAGCAAAATCTGCACACAGGGACCCTATCTTCCTGATGGGGGGGCGCTAGGAATAAGGACCCCTTCTGTGAATGCCAGTTACAAACCCAGATGAGTCTCACATGGACCAACCCCATCCTGCTTTTTGTACCTTTCCCTTCCCTGACCCCAATTAGCGGGCTCACCCTGTCCCCACTCCCCTATCCTCCCTTTAAAACACTCAGTCACCTCCCTGCAAATCCAGGTTGGGTTTAGCTCTCACTGGATTCTTTTCCTTATTGCAGTAGCTACTATGGATGAAATCTGTCCCTAGCTCTCTAACTTGTAGCTGGCTTTGTACATCTTTGATAGTATCATTTGTTTTGTTATTATGTGACACTTCACAGAGAAAGGACTTCTGTCCCCAACGTGACAGACCCTCAGTGTCCTCACCAAAGACAGACACCTCCACCATCAAAGAGCACACTGGCTGGCTCAGGGCAGGGTTTCATATTTCTGTCTCATACCCAGAAAGTACTAACTAGCTGAGTTTTCTCTGTTCTCAAAGGAATCTGCACATCAAAAGAACTTACAGAACATTCTCAATGTCACACACAGGTCTTAGCTGGTGTCTGTTGATAGGTTTGGTGCTGTGCTCTGCTTATATCTTGATGTCCCCCAAAAGTTTCATGTATAGGTGGAGCTTTTCA
>PVJX010038912.1:0-16039 GCA_004027295.1 Dolichotis patagonum
GGTCCCAAACAGACCTGGCCAAGATGCCAGTCTCCACAATATTCCCAATCCAAACAGCCCGGGCCACTCTGCGGGTCTGAGAGTTTTGGGTCCCAAAGAGACAGGCTGAGATGCTGCTTTCTGGGAGACTTCCTGGGGGTGAAGTGCGGGGCTACGGGCCCAAACAGACCCGGCCCAGATGCCGATCTCCAGGCAGTTCCCTGTGGATGAAGTGCGGGCCTACCAGTCCCAAAGAGTTGCGCCCAGATGCAGGTCTGTGCAGACTTTTGATCCAAACAGCCCAGGCCACTCTATGGGTCGGAGAGTTTCGGGTCCCAAAGAGACAGGCCGAGATGCTGCTTTCTGGGAGACTTCCTGGGGGTGAAGGGCAGGGCTATGGGCCCAAACAGACCTGGCCCAGATGCCGATCTCCAGGCAGTTCCTTGCAGATGAAGGGCGGGCCTCGATATATCATTTTTTAAAATTAGATTTATTGGAACATTTTAGGTATACATAATTATTACATTCATTGTAGGTATTTTGTACCTGTACATGATATAAGAATTATTTTTCTTTCATTCCCTATCTTCCCTCTACCTCTCTTCTCCCTGTTTACAAAAGCTTTGTTTCTATTTTTCCTTCTTTTATCATCATGTTTTTCCTTTTCCTTTCTTCCCTTCCCCCTCCCTAGTTCCCCTTCCCACTTGGTCATTCTCTTCCCATTTCACTATATCTGTTATACATTTTGGCCTTTATTTGCAGTTTCAATTTTTGGTATACTTCATTTTTTTCAAACCTTTCAGAGGACAGAGGTAGGAAATATTTGTAAAAATGTAAATTCATATATACATAAATCTACCTACCTACCTGGCTGCCTATCTGTATTTGCATTTTTATTAGTGCATATTTTACACTATATAATGTACATATTTATGCTAAATAATTTACCACATAATGTTTACATTCCTTGTGTGAAGTTGGTACATTTTGTAACACATTTTTATCCTTTTTTCATGCTCTTTCACCACCCCTTCCCATCTCTTGATCCCTTTCCCTTTGGAGAAAGATGTACCTCCTTAATTTCTGTCATCCATTTTCCAACAAATGACTCAAGATCACTTTTCCTATGGCAGAATAATACTTTATTGTGTGTAAATACCACATTTTCTATCCATTTTACTTCTGATAAACATAGAGATGGCTTCCAAGATTTAGCTTTCTATGACTTGTGACTAATGTATTACTGTCAGATAATGTCTTTACATCTTTTGGGAAGATACCTAGAAGAGGATTATATAGGTCAAATGGAACTTCTAGTCTGAGTTTTTCAGGAATCTCCATACTAATTTCCATAGTAGTTATAATAGTTTACATTCCTACAAGCAGTGTAAAAGTATTCCCTTTCCCCCGTGGCCTCACCAGGATTTGTTATTGTTTGATTTCCTGATGATGACTGTTATGCCTTGGAATGATTAAATCTCTGTTGTTTTAATTTACATTTTGCCAGTGATGTGGAATATTTCTTCAGGTATGTAGCAGTCATTGGTACTTCTTCAGTGAAGTATCTGTTTATTTCAGTTTCCAATATTTTAATTGAGCCTTTTATTTTGGGGGAGAGCCTACATGTTTACTTTTTTTATATTCTAGATTCTAGTCCTCTGCGGAATAACTTGCAATTTTTTCCTATTCTATAGAGTGTCTTTATGGGTCAGTTGTTTCTTTTGTCATCTAATAAACTAAAATCAAAATAGATCAAAGATGTAAATGTTAAAACAGAAACATTTAACTTGCTGGAAGTAAAGTTGATAAAACTGTTGAATTCATAGGCATAGGCAAGGACTTTCCCCAGTTTCACAGGAAATAGTACCATCTGCAAATAGGATCATAATAAATGAAAAACCTTATGCACAGCAAAAGAAACGGCTATCAGAATCAGTCTAAGTTAAATCTGAGTTCATATTCATGTATCCAACTACAAAGTTTCTTCTATTCCTCCCT
Organism: Dolichotis patagonum; assembly: GCA_004027295.1. Classification (NCBI taxonomy): domain Eukaryota; kingdom Metazoa; phylum Chordata; class Mammalia; order Rodentia; family Caviidae; genus Dolichotis; species Dolichotis patagonum. The sequence continues at coordinate 1,978 of PVJX010038912.1, forward strand.
CTTTGCTAGTGTGTTAGTTCCACTCCAACACTGAGAAAGTGCCCATCATCCACCATTCATTTACTAACTTTTTTGTTGTGGAATTTTTAAGTTGTACTCCCACAGATAATGACTCATGAAGGCCATATATATAGTTCATATAGTAGTTCTAAAGTCACACATTTTTTATTGAATACAAAATCTTCTTAGGCCCACAACATTTTCCTCATCCTTTTTAGTGACATTATGACAACAATTTGTTTAATATAGTTACCATCCTACTCTGCATACTGGAATTCCCTAATCTTATTTTCTTTTTAAACTGCTCATACTGGTTAAAGTTTCAGAATTTGCCTTTTATGATGGTTTTGCAAAATGCAGAATACGTGTAGCAAGCACTACATAATAGTATCCATAACAGTTTTCCTCCCGCATTAAATTCCTTGTTTCTCCTATTCAACTCTTACTGTGAATTCCTCAAATTAAGGGGAAAACTGAGCTGTATTTACAGGCTCCATGGTTTTGACTTTTCAAGAATATTAAATAAATGCCATCCTTCATTATGCTTTTTCCACTTAGCAATCTGGGTTTAAGATTGACATGTCTTTTGTGGTTTGATGACTAGTTGTTTCTTATCAGTAAATAATATTCCGCTATGGGATAATTCTTCCATTGAAGAACCTCTTGATTATTTCCAATAGTTGAGAAAAAAGGATAAAGTTATTATAAATATTGTCATGGGGCTTTGTTCGTAGAGACATAAATTGCAATCACTTGAGTAAATATTTGACTTTTTTTCCTTTCTTGGACTTACACTTTTCTTGTATCTGGTTTTTGACAATGGAGTAATACATATTTCATAAAATGATCTGGGAAGTTTCTCATCTTCCATTTTCCAAAAATTGGTGTATAGTTGGTATTATAACTTAATTATTTAGTAGGATTCATCAATGAAAACATCTAGATTGTTTCATTTTACGGAAGTTTATGTATATATATTTACTTAATAAATATAGGACTTTTCATTTTAATTCTTCATAATGGACTTTAGGGAGATTGTGTCTATTAAGTGATTAATCTATTTCATGGGACTTCTCAAATTTCTGGACAGTAAGGTGTTTGGATCGTCTTCTTTACTTATAATATAATGTTGATAGTGATGCACATTGCATCATACCTACCATACATAAACTGAATCTTCTTTTTCCTTAGCTAATCTGGCTAGAGGCTTCTTATCTCTTATAAACCCATCTTGAAATAATGCAATGTTACTTACCTAGTTGTATATTTTTCTATTTTCTATTACAGACATTTGATTTACTCTTCCCACATAGCTTCCTAAGTTAGAGGTTCGGGTTTTTTAGGCTGTTGATTTGGTGTAGTTCTTGTTTTCTATCGTACTTATTCAATACAAACACACACTTTGATACAGTCAGAAATAGGGCAATGGAGTGAGCTGCTCCCATCCCTTCCTCAGCTGCACATGGAGGTCGGGGTGCCCATGCGGCTGCACGGCATCAGCTCCACACCTGTGAGAGACAAAACCAGTGGCTCCTGGGGTCAGAGGCCTCTGACCACAAGGGGAGGCACCTGAGGAGTCTGAGCCTTTCAGCAATGAAAGCCAGAGTTGTGTTGAGGCCCCTTTGAGAGTAGCTGTCCCTGAGTTCCTCCCTCTTCTGCTTGTCCCTGCTACCACCCCGTGATTTTCAACAAATGTGGCTGCTCTGTGCTTGCTATACAGTGGGCCCTTGGCAGTTTTTCCCTGACATACACAAAAACCCACACTATTTTGGCTCACTCAAGCACAACTCTTTGGTAAGCTATGGTTTCATTTCTTCTTAATTTTGGCTTCACACTCAGTGTCACACAGTGCCCTTTCAGCAGGCCTTCTGAAATTGAGGTACAAGCTGCCTTCACCTCAGAACTCTTGCATCCTGTGTGGTGCTAAAACCAGCACCGTGTGTGTGATGTTGAGGTCTGCTCTCAGTTGGAGCAGTAGCCAGGCTTTCATCTCTACTAACGAGAGAAGCAAGTGCCTGGATTGCTGGGCACTTTGAAGCCAATTCTGAGGGACAAATTCTCAATGTTGCCACCATTCTGGAATCTGGTTATAGCCACTACTGCCATTCTGGAACATGGTGCTCTGTGTCTTTCTCCTCAAAACAGTATTTCAATTTTGCAGTTTTCAGGCTGCAAAGAGTGTCAACTTACTGCTCTTTGTGGTGCCCTCAGACCATCTTTTTTTCCTTCTGTTCCTTCTCAGCAATTGAGATCTTCTCAGCTCTGTCTTTGCAGTTCACAGCTATACTGGAGCTTCTTTTCTGGCCAAATGCACATTTTAAATCATCCTGCTGGGCTCTTTGCTCGTGATGCACAGCATAGATCTGGCTGAAAGCCCCCAACAATAACCATACCACCATTTCAACATTTGACTGCTTTGAAATTTCTTCTGCCAGATTAATTGGCCCATCACCCTTTATCTTAGTTTCAGGCAAAGTCTCTGGACAGGAGCAAAACACAGACAAATTTTTTATCAAGCCATAACACCCATAGTTTGAAGCCCAACAGCCAATGAAGTCCTTCTTCCCAGAAGGAATCTCCCAACTCTTGTCCTTACTGGCAAGATTTCCAACAAACTTCTGGTCTCCTGAGTGCTGACCAAAATCTCCCATATAGAACAGCCTAAGGCATTCCAGTGTTACTGCTTCAGGAGACATCTCTGAGCCTTTCCAAACTCTTCCCACAAGCTATTCCCAAAGGCTCTTGAGCCACATGTTCCAGTGTAGTTATAGATAAAGCCCCACTTGGTAGCAAATTCTGTGTTGGTTACTTTTTTCTTTCATTGTTGAGACAAAATAACCAACACCCAAAATTAAGAAGGAAAGGTTTATTTTTCCCACAGTTTGTGAAGGTTTCAGGTATTAAGGTAAATGAACTTCCAGTGAGTTGATCTATGTGAATATAGCTATGAATAGGGCTGTGTTTAATATGTTTAATACTTCTTACAGTTATGGGTATGAGAGCCATCCTTTCTTCTGACTTTCTTGTTTTATGTTTCCCTATGCCTTTTTCTTGTCTTTATTTCTTTCCCTCTCCATTGCTTCTCATAGAATATTTGCAGTTTTCACCTGTAATTCACTTTTACAATATTGTAGACTTGTGTGTGTGGTGATATGATATGAAGAATAGTGTACTTTGTACTGTCTTTTTTTTGACATGGGTTCTCAATATGTACTTCTGACTGGCCTGATCTCACTATATATCCCAGGCTAGTCTTTAACACATGGCAACCCTCATGCCTCAGCCTACTGAGTGCTAGGTGGGATTACTCCTGGCTTACTATGTTTTGATAAGTCTTTATCCTTCAGTGGACCTGCAGGATAGATGTGTAGTCCTTCCATATATTTCTGTATACCACTTCCCATAGTCCTTTCTCAACTATTTCCTTGAGTCCTTTCCCTAGATTGACTATATCTTTTCTTAGGAATTCAACAAGTCTGGTACATCCTGAAATAGAAAAAACTTCCTTCCCTCAGCTAGAAAATCTTAGAACAGTCAGCAAACTCTGTGTCCTTAAAGATTAAGTGTTTATTAGAAATCAGAGAGGATTTCTAGACAGTGTGGGAACCTGGACTGGTCCTTGAAGATACTTAGACACCCTGCCTGCATGATTACCTATGAACATCCAAGAACTTGTTGTGGTCTTGCTAATTATTTTTCAGCCTCCAGTGACTCAACATTCATATTTTTTATTTAGAGAAAAAACACAAAACAGAAAAAAAGGGTAGAAATGCAGAGTTTCAAAAAAACTACCAAATCTCTAGTTGATGAATTACATATTGTTATCTGAGAAGTAGTTGCTCAAGTTGCAAAATCAAAGTAAAAAAGTAGACAAACAACGACAGTACAAACTACTCTGTTTGATGAATTAATAAAAACTTAGTAGTATGGTCATCTATCTTGCACACTTACATATACATACAGTTATATCCTTTAGAGCACTTTCTTTCCCTTTCATTATTATAATATCTATTATACATTCTGGAACTTATTACTCTTTTGTTTTTTATTATTATTTTTTATACTAAAGAGACAATATATTTACAAATGTGAGTCTGATTTATTTCAACTATGAGGATAGTCTCAAGTTGCCTCCACTTTCCTATAAAATCCTCAAGATCATCCTTTTTATAGCTGAGTACTATTCCATTGTATAAAAATACCACATCTTTTTCATCCATTCTGTGGTGGGCATTTGGGTTGTTTCCAAGATTTAGCTATTACAAATTGTGCTGCTATGAACATGGGTGCACATGTATCGCCATGACATGATTTTTCTTTTTTTCTGGGAAAATACCCAGGAGGGGAACAGCTGGATTGAATGAAACTTCCAATTCTAGTTTTTTGAGGAATCTCCATATTGATTTCCACAGTGGCTGCACAAGTCTACACTCCCACCAACAGTGGAGCAGTGTTCCTTTTTCCCCACAACATTGCCAACATTAGTTATCAGTTGATTTTTTGATGGCAGCTATTCTTTCTGGGGTGAGATGAAAACTCAGTGTTGTTTTAATTTGCATTTCTCAAATGACCAGTGATGGTGAACATTTCTTTATGTATTTATTTGCCATTTGTACATCTTCATTAGAGAATTGTGTGTTCATCTCAGCTGCCCATTTTTGGAGAGGGTCTTTGAATTTGAGGGCTTGATGTTTTTCAATTTTTTGTATGTTCTGGATGTGTCCTTTGTCTGAGGGACAGCTGGTGTTTTCTTTTCACTTTGTTGGTGATTTCTTTTGAAGTGCAAAAACTTTTTAATAAGATGATATCTCACTTGTTATTTGAAGTACTTCTCATGCAGTTTGAATTTTGTTCATGAATTCATTGTCTACCCCTGTTTCCAAGATTTATAACTACATTGTCTTCCAGTAGATTTAGTGTTTCTATTTTAATATTTAGATGTCTGATACATTTTTACTTTAGTTGAGTGCATGGTGACAGATATGGTTCTGGTTTCAGCCTTTGGCATGTAGAAAGCCAGTTAGCCCAACACCATTTATTAAAGAGGCTACCCTCTTTTCCTTTGTAGTATTTCAAGTCAGGAATTGATACACCCCCTACCTTACCTTTTATGCCCAGAATTGCCTAGGTTTCTTCTGTTTCCAAATGAATTTTAGGAATATTTTTTCTGTTTCTGTAAGGTATGTTAATGGTATTTTGATTGGAATTGCATTAAATCTCTATAACAGTTTTTGGAGTATGGCCATTTTCATAATATTGGTTCTTCCTAACCAAGGGCAAGGAATATCCTTCTATTTTCTAATATCCCTTCAATCTTCTTTCTTAGAGTAGTATAATTTTCAGCATATTAGTCTTTTACATTCTTGGTTATGTGATTCCTAAGTATTTCATGGTTTTACATGCTATTGTGAAGGGCAATATTTCCATAATTTCTCTCTTGGTGAGTTTTTTGTTTATGTCCATAAATGCTATTGATTTTTTAGTGTTGACTTTGTATCCAGCTACACTGCTGAGTTTATTAACTCTAGTGATATTTTAATGGAGTTTTTAGGATTGTCTATGTAGGATATCATATCATCTGAAAATAGTGTAATTTAATTTCTTCCTTTCCTATCCGTATTCCTTTTATTTCTCTCTCTTATTTGATTTCTCTGGCTATTATTTACAGAACTGTATTGAATAGGAATGGTGACATCCTTGCTTTTTCCTGATTTACAATGAATACTTTCAGTTTTTGTCCATTTAGTTGTCCATTAGAGTGTCACATATGGCCTTTATCATATTGAGGCACATACCATCTATTCTGATTTTCTGTAGGGTTTTTATCATGAACAAGTGTTGGACTTTATCAAAAGCTTTTTCTGCGTCTATTGAGATGACCATGAATTTTTTGTTTTTGACTTGGTTACTGTGGTGTATTACATTTTTTGATTTGTGTATGTTAAACCATCTCTGCATTCCTGGAATAAATCCCACTTGGTCGTGATATATAATTTTCTTGATGATTTGCTGCATTCTATTTGCCAGTATTTTGTTGAGAATGTTTGCATGAATGTTTATTAGCGAGACTGGCCTATAGTTCTCCTTTTTGGTTGGATCTTTCTCTGGTTTTGGTATCAGAGTAATACTTGCTTCCAGAAATAAATTAGGAAGGATCACTTCCCTTTCAATTTCACTGAAGAATTTGAAAATTATTGGCATTAAATCTTCTCTAAATTTGTTGTAGTGTTCAGCCATGAATCCATCAGAACTGGGTAATTTTTGTTGGTGTGTTTTTAATCACGTTATCAACTTCAGTAGCTATTATTGGGTTATCAAAATTGTTATATCTTCCTGATTGAGCTTTGGTAGTTCATACATTTCCAGAATTCTGTCCATTTCCTCTGTGTTTTCCAACTTATGTGATTAAAGAGGTTCAAAGTAAGTATTCTTGATCTATTTAATTTCAATGGGATCTGTAGTAATTTTTCTCTGTTTTGTTCTTACTGTGTGAATTTGAGTTTTTTCTTTTTTTGATAAGTTTGGCTAGAGGTTTATAAATTTTGTTTATTCTCTCAAAAAGCAGCTCTTTGATTCATTTATTCTTTGTACTGTTTTTTAGTCTCAATTGTGTTAATTTGTGCTCTGATTATTGTAAGTTCCTGTCTTCTATGAGCTTTAGATTTGACTTGCCTTGCCCTTCTTTTTCTAGAGGTTTGTGATGTAGCATTAGGTTGTTTATTTGTGCTCATTCTGTTTTTTTGATATGACAATTTATTGCATTTTATTTCCCTCAGGACCATTTTCATTGCATCCCACAGGTTTTGGTATGTTGTAGTGGCATTTTTATTGAATTTTAGGTATTGCTTAATTTCTTCTTTAATTTCATCTGAAACCCATTGATTGTTCAGGAGGTTGTTATTTAATTTCCATGTATTTATGTAGGTTTTACAATTTGTTTTGCTATTAATTTCCAATTTATCTACTGCTCTGCAGTCAGATAATATGCATGGGATAATTTCAGTCCCTTTACATTTACTTAAGAATATTTTATGGTGTAAAATATGATCTATTTTGGTGAATATCCTATACACAGCTGAGAAGACTTTGTATTCTGATTTGGTTTGGTGTAACATTCTGTAAACATCTACTAAGTCCATTTGCTCATAGGTTTGATATAGTTCTTTTATTTCTTTGCTGATTTTTTGTCTTGTTGATCTATCTCTTTGTGACAGTAGGCTATTGAGGTTCCATATCACAATTATGTTGTTGCTTATTTGATTTTTCATATTTATTATTATTTGTCCTATATAGTTGGGTGCTCTTGTATTTAGTGCATATATGTTTATGATTGTTAGTTCTTCTTTTGGAATTATTCCCCTGATAAGTATGTGGTGACATTCTTTATCTCTTTTGATCATTTTTGGCTTGAAGTTTACATTGTCTGGAAATAGAATAGCTGCCTCTCTTTTTTTCTGGGTTTTTATTATATGGAATACTGTTTTCCATCTTTTGACTTTTATTCTATGAATTTCCTTTTGAGTCAGATGTGTTTCTTTTATACAGAATATTGTGGGATCCTGCTTTTTGATCTATTCTGTCAACTTATTTCTTTTAATAGGTGAATTAAGGCCAATGGATATAACTGATATACATTGGCTCGACTTTGCCATGTTATTTTCATGCTCTTAGTTTTCTGCTTTTCCCGCTTGTTTAATTGCTTGCCCTGATGGTTTTTTTTTCTGTTGCTGTTCTGAAAATTGTATTCATTTTTATCTCTATCTAGTATGTCTTTCAGTACTCTTTCTAGTGTTGGTTTAGCAGACATGAATTTCTTCAGTTGTTCTTATCATGGAAGTATCTTATTTCTCCATTTAATTTCAAGGAAAGTTTTGCAGGGTACACCAATCTGGGTTGAAAGTTATTTTCTTTCAGGGCTTGAAATACTTCACTTCAAAAATCATCTTAACTTGAGGATTTGTGTTGAAAATCTGCTGTGATTCTAATGGGCTTTCCTTGATATGTGAGTTGTGTCTTTAACAGCTTTTAGTATTCTGTTTTTATTTTGTGTGTCTTGGATCTTAATTATTATATGACTTGGCATAGATTTATGTTGGTTGTGATTGTTTGGCATTCTACATGCTCATTTATCTGCGTATCAGATTTTTTCCCCACGTTTGGGAAAATTTTCTGCCTTTACTTCTGTAAATAATTTACCAATATATATTCTTGTTGACTGCTGCATCTTCATTGATGCCTATTATTGTTATATTGTTTCTCTTGGCATCATCTCAAAGCTATTGAATTGTCATTTCATGCTACCTTGTTATTTCTAAAAGTTCTTTTTGTGATTGCTAGCTGCAATCCTGCCCTCAAGGTCCGAAATTCTATCCTCAGCTTCATTTAAATGGCTTCCACAGCTTTCAATAGAATATTTTTATTTCTTGGATATCTCTTTGAATTTGTTTAATGCATTCTACTTCTTTTCTATATTGTTCATTCAAGGTTTCAATCAGTTTACCATGCTCCTGTACTTTTTTTTATCTATTTCTTCTCCAGCTATGCTGAGCAACAACTTTATTAAAGTTGTCACTTGTGTCTTTACATGAAAACTATTTCTAATTTGATTTTTTCTCTAGCCTCATGGATATGTTATGTTTTTTCACTTGCTATATTTTCAGAGATATCAGGTGTATATCTTTTAAAGTCCTCTATTTCAGTGTCTCTTGTACTTTCTCTTAATGGACTAGATGTTTGAGGTTACATTTTGCTCTTTTGTTTTGTCACTTTCACCTTTTGGGCTAATAGGTGGTCTCTCAGTCCCACTAGTCTCAACTGTTGGTAGTGCATATCTTCAGGTCTTACTGTGCGGTAGATATTTGTCTGATTCCTGGGTACCACAATGAAGTGAAGACCAGTCACCTGAATTCCTCCTGCAGGGCCTGTTGGGTGAGTCCTATATTGTTCCTAGGACTAACCTAGGAGTATTAATGTAAGTCAACCCTTGGTTACCACTGTTACCATGTCTTCAGGTTGTTCCCCACCAACAGATCTCCCTGTCTATAGTGCTTGTCTCAGCTGGGAACCTATTGTATCACTGGGTGTCTCATAAGCCCTTTTAATTTTCTCCAAGTTGGGGCAGGCCTTATTCATACACTCCTCAACCCACATGATGTTCTCTCTATGAAGAAAGGGCTCACTCACACTCTTGCCAGTCTCACCAAGGTCCTACAGCTGGAAGAGACTTCGCTACTCCTCCTATTTACCCACTGAGGACTGCTATTTTAAGGTCAAACTCACCACACTCACAGATGCATGCTGAGGTCCTCTGTTTGGATGAGAGATTTCTGAGCCTCCCATCGGCCCAGAAAGGTTAATCCACTGTAGTCCAAGGTTCTGGGAGAAGGAGGGGCAACCAATGATCAACAGCAATACTAGGAACAGGAGGTGGAGGGAGTCCCTGAGTATGGGAGGGCAGGCATGGAAATGGCCACCCTCTGAGGTAGAGCTCCAGGGTCCGAAGGTGTATGGGCAGGTGTTGAAGCCGCTGCCCTCTGCTGTGCAGGTCAGGGCCCGAGGGTGGAAAAGCAGGCCAATATTCACGTTTAAATGTTGCTTCTGATGGCTTAATCACTGCTAAGGTTTTATTGGAACCTAAGTTATCTAGAATCCTTGGTATCCCCATATTCGTGTCTGGGGTGTCCTACTGCCTCTATTGTTCTATAGACCCATGAAAAGTTACTGACTTTCAGTTTGTAGAACATTTTCTGGTTTTGTTTGTTTTGTTTTGTTTTTGGTACCTAGAAGTGTTCTGTTTTTTCTGTATAAAGAACATTTTCTATTCTATATAAAGAACCTCTACATTTGGAGGTAAAACTAAAAGCCCTCATACATTCATCTTGGAAAAATTATACATAGATGGGAGTGGGTGGTGCCAGGGTCACTGAAGACTTATAATCAGTCATTACTTCAGCCTCTGTCAGGTTCCGAAGCACAAATTGACATGGGGGATCAGCAAGTGAAGCCTGGCCATGATCATAGCACTCAGCCTCGCAGGCCAAATACAGCAATTCTTAGAGAGGAGAAGGCAAGGTGACTGGCCCTGCTAGGACAGGGGCTGAGAAATGCAAAGGAAAACAGTGTAGAAGCTAAGGATTTGAGTAAATACACACTAGTCATTTTAAAATGCATTAAATATAGGTTCGCATCTCTCTAAATATTTGATATAAATAAATATAATCAAGATATGAAGAATATCAGGTTTCTAAAGTATGTTAAGACTTTCTTCTGAATTCTGTTTGTACCAGATTAAGTGGTTTGATAGAATTACAAAAATGTTGTATAGGAAATATAATTGAATGGTGATAACATCTTTCTGGCTTCCATCAGTCCTGTTATGGGTAAATTGGTTGTGCATTATTTCATAATCAATACCTATTTTGGTATACCATGTTCCTCTATTTAGATATAAATCCTATCCTTCCTTTGAATCCAATGTAATTGTTCCTTTATTATGAACTTGATACTCTTATATAAATACTTAAGAAAAAGTTGTTATTACTAGTGTTTCAGTTTTCATTTACAGATGGATAATTTTGAATTTAATAAATTCTCTCCTTTGAATTTTAATAGTCATAAATTTAGAAATGATTTTTACAATGGTATAAAGGAGATGAATTCTACCTTGGAATTTCTATCATGCAAAAAGTGAGAACTTCCAAAGAAAGAGACAGCCACACATAGCAGAATTGTACATCTGACTGAGAATCCAAATTACTGTATCTGCCCCTCCCTTAGTTCCAGAGTTCCATTCCAATTCCAGTTTTAGTAGTGTACTAGCATTGTTGTCATGATGTTTAAATTTATTTTTTCTTTTAAATATATCCAGAGGTAGTCTTAGAAACTGTGTCATTTAGAAATTAATGTCATTATCTGCAAAAGTAACAAATTGTGCACATCAAGGTTTTTTCCTTTTGTTTTGAGTTAAGCTCAATGTCCATCACCTTTTCCCTTCATATGCTCTTCTGTTACTGGTTTTTGGCACTAGAGAAATCAGAAATATGTTTGTAAATCAGTCAGAAAATTCGGAAAGAAAAATACCTCTCTTAGACTCTCGCACAGGGATTAGGATGAATGTGTTGATTCCATGTCTTTATTCATGTGGGAAAATCATGCAGCACTGAAATTATTCCATTATTTTCAACCTCTCTCCAGAATAAAGATGAAAGTTTTGAATTTATGAAAGAACATTGTATTCAGGAAACTCAAAAACTCCACTATGTAAAGAAGAAAGTATGCTGAATAAATGGAAAATCTGAATTCCAAAGCAGCCTGTCCAGTCTTGTTTAAAATACAGCCTTTACTTCACACAGTAGAATATGATTTCATAGGACACTGATTACTATTTTTCTAGAACTAGTCTGGACCAAAACTCCCGTCCCACCACCTATTTCCTATCAAAGCTAATGGGTTTGTAGCTCATTTAGAATGATTTTATTGGCAGGAATTAGCTGATATTTTCAAATACTCAGTAGGAGAGGTTTTTCTGCTCTCTTGAGAGCCTCTCGAATGCAGGTAAAGAATATTACAGCCCGATGAGAGAGCTAATTAGAGCCAATTACAGCCTGAGTGACCAACATCAGCAGTAAAATATCTGGCAGGTTCTACTTTGTCTTTTCAATACAAAGGTTTTGAGTCTTTACAAATACCTGTTATGGAACATTAAATGTTTTATAGCATTACCAGTAGTAAGCACTTCAATTTAATAATCAAAAGAGGTGCTGCCTAGTGAATCCTGAAAGTATCACTTCACCAGATAGAATTTCAAATCATTGCCAAAGGCATGTGAAAATTAGCAAATTTCAGATGAAAAACAACAAGGAGCCACAACCAGTTTGGGTAGAACAAATCCAATGAGCTGAATTACATACACGATGTACATGGATGCTTTCACACATGAGATGTACTAGCTCAAGATTTGCTAACAGATGTTTGCGATCTTCCTTTTATTTATTTTGGTCAATAGAAGACCCTGATCCTTTCAAGAATAAGGGATACTTTTTTTTTCAACATCTCCATTCCTATTACCTCGATTCACAAAAATATAAGACTTTGGCTGGCCTTTGAAAAATAAGGAAGGGCTTATTATTTGGGTAGAAATGGTATAGAATTACTTTATCTTTGCTATCTCTTTATAGGTTTTGCTTGACAACCACAAAGTTTGATTGTTAATAAAGGTGAAAAACATCCTGTACTGAATATTAAAATTTGAAAATGACATTAAGATCACATTATTTTCAACATGTGATTATATATACATATATATGATTGATCTTTTTATCTTATAACCTCTCATGAAGAGTTCTGTATTTTAGAACTTAAAATGTCAATATCTACAGTATCCAGAAGTTCCAAATGATGATTGAAAACAAATATAATAAGTAACACAAGTAAATATTTTAGACATAGTTTTAAAATGAAAAATATAAATGCAAACATATCATTGTTATGCTTTTTCCTTGAAAAGTAAATGTTAAACATAGGAAATCACAAGAGAAATTTCAAATCCTTCAAGATTTTTCATGTTTTCTTATTTTGTAGAAAAAAAACAAAATTTCAAAACAGAATAATAGGAGAATAATAAAAATTAATACATTGCACTTTGTTATCTTCAAAGTAGTTACTCAGAGTAAAATATATAGGCATAAAAAGTTCTCTTGATGGTATTATCACAAACCTTTCTTTTCAATGAACTAAGAGAAATTATTCATCTAACTATCCTTTCCTTTGCCCTTTCCCCCACCTAGTCCCTCTTGCCTTTTCAACAATTTCTTCTCATTTCACAACCTCTATTGTATATTTTGTACTTTATTTACTGCTTCAATTTCTCACACCTGGAAGGCAGTTTGATGTTTACACATATGAGTCTGATTTATTTCAATTATGTGCATGGTCTCAAGTTGCATCCATTTACCTATAAAATGCTCAAATTTATCCTTCTTTATGACTGAATAGTGTTCTACTGTATACAAACACCTTATCTATTTTATCCACTTCTTGGTTGAAGGTCATTTGGATAATTTCCAAGATCTAGCTACTACAAATTGTACTGCTATAAACATGGGTGCACATGTATCACTGTGGTTTGATATTTTAATCCTTCCAGAAAGATAGACAGAAGGGGAATAGCTGGGTTGAATGCTACCCCTTATCCTAATTTTTTGAGGAACTTCCATACTTATTTTCACAGTGCTTGCACAAATCTACACTCCCAGCAACACTGCAGAAGTGTTCTATTTTCCCCACATTTGTTATTGGTTGATTTCTTGATGATAGTCATTCTTTCTGGGGAGAGATGGCATATCAGTGTTGCTTAAATTTGAAACTCTTGAACAGGCAATCATGAGGAACTTTTGTTCATGTATTTATTTATCACATTCTTCATCTTAGAAGTGTATATTCATCTCAGATGCCCATTTTTTGACTGGGTCTTTAAATTTGAGGGATCTATTTATTTTCAATTTTTTCATATATTCTAGATATCAGTCTTTTGTCTGAGGCACAACTGGTTGAAATTCTTTCACATCCTGTGGGTTGTCTTTTAACTCTGTCAGTGATTTTTTTGATGTGCAAAACCTTTTTAATAATGTGAGATCACAGTTTTTGATTCTTTTAAGTATTTCCTGTGGGATGTGGTTTTTGTTCATGAAGTTTGTGCCTATACATATGTCTTCAAGATTGCTACCTGTTTTCTGCTTCAGTAGGTTTACTGTTTCTGTTTCACTGTTTAGACCTTTGATCCATTTTTACTTTAGTCTTATTCATGGTAATAGACATGTATGCAAATTCAGTTTTCATCCAACAGAATTTCAGTTTTTCCAGCAACATGTATTAAACAGGCTATCTTTCCTCCAGTGAACATGCTTCACCCCTTTGTCAAAGATATAGTGGCTCAGTATATTTGGAGTTGTGTCTGCATCTTCTAATCTGTTCCACAGATCCTCAGGTCTGGTTTTTTTTTGTTTTGTTTTGTTTTGTTTTTGCCAGTACCATGCTGATTTTTATCACAGTAGCATTGTAGTAT
>PVJX010038913.1:0-16053 GCA_004027295.1 Dolichotis patagonum
TAGAGCAGGGGAACACACAGTGTAGCATCATTCTTAAGGGCCCTGGACTCGGGATCTGTAAACCATCATTGCCTTCAACACAGAAGCACCAGCTGCCTTAGCTCTTAACAAGAGAGTGGCCTGCACTTTGAAGTTTACAAGCCAAGCTGGGACTTCTGTTCTCTCGCTACGAAAGACCTCAGTGGCATCTTCCTCCAGCAGGAGATGGAAACCTTTGGTCCGGAGCAGTCACCTTAGCTAGGTCTGTTGGATACCTGGCTGCAGCCTCTTGGCCCTTTCTCTGTTTTTCTTTTATGTGTTTATTTTTGTGGGTCCTGGGAATCAAACTCGGGGCCTTGCGCTTGCCAGGCTGGCGCTGTGCCGCTGGGCTGTGTCCCCAGCCCGCTTCCTGCAGCCTCTCAGTGCTGCTTCTCCTGCACATGGATGCTGTGGATACAGCTACTCTCTTTGCACCTCAGGACTCACCCTCTGCTGCTGCAGCTTCCTCACCTCTCTGAGCCTTCACAGAATTGGAGGGGGTAAGGGCCTTGCCCCGGCTGAGGCTTTGGCTTAAGGGATGCATGGCTGGCTCCATCTTCTACCAAGACCACTAGAGCTTTCTCCATGTCGGCCGTAGGGCTCTTCCACATCCTCCTCACTGCGTGTTCACAGAGCAGCACCTTTTTTTTTTTTAGGCTTATATATATTTTATTTTAAAGGGGGTAAAATTGAACACAACAAAACAGAACAGAATGGGACACAAGAAAGCATAAATTTCAAAGCTAAACAACCAGAGATCTTCACTATCTGTCATATTGTCTCTTGTTTTCTTCCAAATGGTTGTCCTTATCTTTGCATATGGGGAGCTCATACTAAATAACATAATCTTTTCACAAGATGCGTAGTTCACTGGCTCCCACTTGCTAAGGGGGGGGAGACACGGGACGACAGGACGACATGAGATGTTTGATTCTCAGTTCACGCACTGGCAGGCTCACAGCCACCCCCCCAGAGAGGGAAGGAGCTTCCCCATTCTCCCAGCATCCCAAGTCATTGCATGGTGCAGGTCCTGAGGCACAAGGGTCTCTCACCTGCGGGCCACTGAAAGTCTGTCACATTCACAGCAGCCTCCCAGAGGGGAAAGGAGCTCCTTGTTCTCCTGGCACCCCGAGTCAATCTCATGGTGCAGGTCCCGAGGCGCCAGGGTCTCTCCCCTGCAGGCCCCCGGAAGTCCGCTATACTCACCTGCTATTTCTTTCTGATGAATTGACCATTCCATTTCCAAAGTTCTGAAACGGCCAACAGACCACAGAAAGAATTCTCTTTAGGCTCCTGTTTGAAACAGCAGCTGCAGCGATCTGCTGGCCTTGCTTCAGGGCCACACAGAGCAGCAATTTTAATTTCCTTCAGGAACTTTTTCTTTGCATTCATAACTTGGTCATTGTCTGGTCCAATGGACCTCACCTTCAGCTGATTTTAGCTTTTTGATGTGTCTTCCTATCTCCGTTTAATCATTTCCAATTCTGGATTCAGAGTGAGAGACACGAGACTCTCCTATTTGAGTAGTTAGGGTTGTGATAGGCTTGTTAATTAGCTTAATTTTAAAAAACTTTGAAAAGTAAAAGGCAGATAAAAATAAAACATGCACAGCAAGAACAGACAAAGCCAAGAGGAACAGACAAGAAATTTAGCTAAGGGCAGGGAGAGTCCATGGGGAGCCGAGTTTGAGCTGCCCTTTGCAGAGTTCTTGTAAGATGCCATTTGGAATGGGGCCCTTTTGTGACAGTTTTCTCAGAAGATAGACTCATGTTCTATTTGTTGGGTTAGAGACAGAATTATAATACAGGCATACCATGTTTTGGGGGCTTCACTTGGTTGTGTTTTGCAGATACTATATTTGGGGGTTTTGTTTGTTTTATACTTTTTAATTTAAAAAAATTTTAAACATCTTTTGAGGGCTGTGTTAGGGATTAAACCCAGAGACTCACATTTGCTAGGCAAGTGCTCTACCACCCAGCTACATTGTCAGCCTTGACACTGACTTTTTCCTTAAAAAGTTTTATAGATCTATCTTGAACACATAAGACTGTGCTCCATTTTGAGTTAATTTTTGTGGTAGGTGAAACTAAGATCAGGCTGTTTCTATTTTTCTTTTGTTTTGGTCTGTGGGTGTCTAATTTCTTCAGTGTCTTTGGTTAGAAAAACCGATCCTTCTTTCAGTGAATTGCTTTTGTGTCTTTGTTGAAAATCAGCGACACTTCATAGGATTATTTCTTGGTTCTTTATTCTCATGTGAACTGTCTATCCATGCATCAGATTCATACTATCTTGATTATACTTCCTTTGGAGGCCTTAAAACAAGACTGTGTGATGCCTCCCACTTTTTCTTCTTTTGCAAGATCATTTTAGCTATTTAGGGTCTTTGACTTTCCCTGTACCTTTTAGGGTAGGTTTACACAGACCTATAAAAATCTTTGCTGGGTTGATATAGCATTTAATTTGCATCTAAATTGTAAAGCATAATGGATCAAGGACATCTGCAAGGTGTTTTCATTTGATTGAGGTCACCATCAAGGGAGGAAAATGTGTCATCTTCATATTCGTAATTAGGAGACATCTATCACAATGCTTGGCATACAGTAGATACTAAATAAATAACTTTATGTGAATGGGCGGACTCAAAGCTCACAAATTTATGTAAAGAGAAAATTTTATACTATGGAAACTCTAATCTTTAATTCGTTTCCTCTTAGCTGTTTCATGTTTGCAGTTCATCTTGCCTGGTTCTACAAGATTTTGGTCCTATAACCCAGAGCTGGTCTGGAGTAGTTAGATTTTGCTTGCATCTGAGATAAGTATATTTCCAGATGCAGGACCTTAGCAAACTTTTTACTCTATGTACTAAATAAAATCCAAATTCCTCCCTATCCTTCCCATCACACACAGATAATTAAAGGCTTCAGCCAGCAAGAAGATATTTGTTAATCTCTTAGCTTTTGCCAGGGACTATATAAGGCAAAAAGAAGTGGAAAAGACAATCCCTGTCCTGAAGAAGTTTGAAATCCAAGTTCATTACTCGGGGAAAGCGTGGTGCGTGTTCTGTTTGTCAGGTAATTTTCCAGCTTTTCTCTCCCCTTTGGCTGAGTCATGAGTCACTCACTTTCCTGTTGCCAGCCTGGTTTCAGGTTGGGCAGGATGCCACCTCACCCCGCAGGATTCTGGGAGAAAAAGCCTTCAGCTTCCTTCCAACGCACTCCTATTTATTCATTTTTTATTTTTCTGTTTGGATAAAGGGATTTTCTGTTTTGGATAAAGGGAAGACATTTGCTCCATCCTCCCATCCTTTGAAAGAATCGATAAGAGGCCTTTAAAAGCCTTAGTTATTCCAAAGTAATCTATGATTATTTTTTCTTCTGTGAAAGTTAAGCCACCGGAAAGATTCTAGACTTCCACGTTTGCCTGTGTTTATTTTTGAAAACTGTTTTCCTTTCCATTCAGTATTAAGAAAATAGAGTCGGAGTGCCATGATTTTCAGGGCCCATAAACCCATTAATCTTCTGACTGCCGTAATTGAGGAAGTAGGCAGGTGCCCGGCAGGTAACCCGCACAGCTCCTGCCCAGGGGTCAGGCGGGGACCGTGCGGAGGAGGAGAGGGGAACCGAGCGTGCAGAACCGCGCAGCAGCCAGGCTTCGCGTCCTTCCTCGCTCCCGTGGCGTCCTGGTGGCCCCTTCTTCGTGTCCTTCCTGGGACCTGCCTTCCCAGTCTGCCCCTGAGTGTTGGTGGCTCGGTGCGTCCCTCCTCCGCCCGCCCTCCTGGTGGTCTAAAAACCACCCTTGCTCTCAGGCCTCCCCGTTTGGTTGACCGCGATCTTCAGAGGAAGGAGAAGGCTGCTCTGTGCGCCCGCCCCCTGCTTTGGAAGTTCACCTGCCTTCCCTGTGCACTCTGTCCTCTGCCCCCCCCCCATGGTTAGGGCTGACTACTGTCCATCCCGGCCAAGAACTGGATGCGCAGGGCCATCTAACACAGAGGCACGTGTTGGCCCCCTGGGTCACACAGAGCTACAGCCACTGGTCAGTTTCATCAGACCAGTACTGATACTTAATCTCCACTTGCTGAGGCCCGGGTTTATCTTTCTCCTGGTTCTAAACTCAGTGGGCAGAAGGGTTAGGTAGAAGTCTTTCCACATTTCCATGCACATGCCACCTTTATGCTGGCAACTGTCACCTCTGTGCTGGTGCCATATTAGTCCATTTTCATGCTATGACAAAACACCTGAAGCAGGGTGCTCATGAAGAAAAGATTATTCAGCTCACAGTGTAGAGACGGGAAGCCCAAGATTGAGTGTTCCCAAGGGTTCAGCTTCTGGTGAGGATCTAACAGCAGGTGGCATCATGGTAGGAGCTCACAGCAAGAAGGAAGATCAGGAGCTGAGACAGGAAGCCAGGGATGAGGGAGCAGCTGGACTTGTTCCTTTATCACAATCTTCCTGCAAGAGCCAGGTCCCACAAGAAATGCCTTGGTCTCTCCGAGGGTGGTGTCAAGGTGCCCAGAATCACAGTGAAGTTCTACCTCTTAAAGGTCTCAGCACATCTTGTGCACATGTGCAGTGCTGGAGGCTGAACCCGGGTGCTTGTGTGGGGTAGGGGAGCGCTCTGCCATGAGCCACAACCCCAGTCCTTCACCACCCCTTAGCGACACCTCCCCAGGGACCATGCTTCCAAACAGGAACCTTTAGGGGGACGAACCACTTCTAAGCCATAGTATATGTGCTTGTGTATTCCCATGCCATATACTGGACAGGTTCAAGATGGAAGCCCTTCTCCCCCCATACCTGGTGCTCTCTTGTCTTTTCTACCTCAGTAAGAGTAAGTGCATTCTGCTGTTTGTGCCCAGAACTGGAAAGTTGTTCTGAGCCTCTGTTTTCTGACTGCCTCATGCAGTTGTTTACCAAGTCCCATTCAATTCTGTCGCTCTTCTCTGCCTCTACTGCTTCTAGTACCGTCCAAGCCAGTGTCACCTCTTGTGTGTTCTGCGATTGCTTCGCCATTCCCCCCCCCTTGTTTCTCCACTGTTCTGCTCTGGGCCAGTTACCATGGTTTTGATAAGTGTTCTCCAAAAGCCCATGTGTTAAAGGCTTGGTCACCAGTCTGAGACTCTGTTGGGAGGTGATGGAACATTTGGGAAATGGGCCTACAAGGAGGAAGTTAGGTCACTGGGGCTGTGTCCTTCAAGGGGATACTGGAATCCAGCCCCTTTTCCTCTCTTTTGCTTTCTCACCATCATAGGGTGAACAGCTTTGCTGACCACAGGATCCCACCATGATGCACTGCCTCATACAAGCCCAAAAGCAATGGATTCACAGGACCATGTACTACAGGCTTTGAAACGGAGAGCCATGCAAATCTTTCCTCTTTGTAAGTTGATTTTTCTCAGGTATTTGTTACAGTGATGGAACGCTGACTGATACACCATTCTCCGTTGAATAGCCAGAGTCATGCTCTTCAGCAAAGCAAGTCTTCAGAGCAGCCAAAGAAACACAAGCAATCTATACACACACAGGGAACAATCATTTGAATGTCGGAAGCCTCTCCTCAGAAGCTATGGTAGCAAAACTGTGTGGAAAAGCATATTTCAAATGCTGGGGGAAAAGCAACAAAACTGTCAATCTAGAAGTTTATATCCAAGAGAAATATCATTAAAAAAGGAAGGTGACTACAAAGCTCCTGTGATAAACACATCAGGTTACTGGAAACAAACAAACAAACAAACAAACAAACAAAAAACAGACCCAAGTATCAGTGGAACAGATTAGAAGAAGCAGAAACAACTCCAGATACACTTAGCCGCCTTATCTTTGACACAGAAGCCAAACACCTCCATGGGAAGAAAGACAGCCTTTTTAATAAGTAGTGCTGGAAAAACTGGCTTTCCACATCCTGGAGATTAAAACTAGACCTGTATCTTTCACCATGCATTAAACTAGAATCAAAATGGATCAAAAGTCTAAATATTAAAACAAAAACACTAAATCTGCTGGAAGATAGAATAGGTAGAACTCTTGAAGATATAGGTGTAGCCAAAGACTTTCCATTACAGGAACTATCACAAAGAATCAAATGGGAATATATATATATATATATATATATATATATATATATATATATATATATTTTTTTTTTTTTTTTGTACCAGGGATCAAACTCACAACTGTGCTTGTAAGGCAGGCACTTATGCCACTGAGCTAAATCCCCCACCCTGGGACTTTATCTTTTTAAAAACCTTTTGTGCAGCAAGATAAACCACCAACACAGTGAAAAGACAACTCAATGTGGGGAAAAATTTTTGCCAGGTGTTCCTTAATGAGCTACTATCTAGAATATATAAAGAACCCCTCCAAAAATCAGACCTCCCAAATTTAAAGACTCAATCAAAAAATGGATGTCTATGATAAACACATGTTTCTCAGATGAAGTAGAAACAGCAAATAAATATATGAAACAATGTTTGACATCACTGATAATTTGAGAAGTGCAAATTGAAACAATGCTGAGATTCCATCTCACCCCAGAAAGAATGGCTATTACCAAGAAATCAACCAAGAACAAATGCTGGCAGGGATGTGGGGTAAAAGAAATCCTTCTTCACTGTTGGTGGGAGTGTAGACTGGAAATCAGTGTGGAGATTCCTCCAAAAACTAGGACTAGAGGTTCCATTTGACCCAGCTGTTCCCCTTCTTGGTATCTGCCTGAAAGAATTAAAAGCATCATATCACAGCAATATATGCACACCCATGTTTATAGCAGCACAGTTTGTAATAGATAAATCTTGGAAGCAACTCAAATGCCCATCAACTGAGGAATGGATAAAGAAGACATGGGTTTTTTTTTAATACAATAGAGTACAACTGTGCCACAAAGAAGGATAAACTTGAGACGTTTCTAGGTAAGTGCATGCAACCTGAGATCATACTCAGGTGAAATAAATGGGATACGTGTATAAATACCATGATGTTTCCCTGGTGTGAGAAACCAAAATATGAATAAGGACCAAAATGTACAATAAATATTGTAAAGTAGGAAGAAAATGTTGAAATGGGAAGAGGAACTAAGGAAGGAGGAGTAGAAAAAGAAAAAATTGAGAAAAGAAGGAAAAAATGGAAATAAAGCTTTTTAGATAAAGAGGGGATGAGAGGTTGATGGGAGGGTAGGGAAAGAAGGGAAAATCATATTATATCATGTACAGGCACAAATTTCCTATGATGAATGTGATCATTATGTGTACCTAAAATGTACCAATAAACTTAATTGCAAAAAATGAATCTTTTAGAAAAAGGAAGGTGAGCTGGGCATGGTGGAACATGCCTATGATTCTAGCACTCTGGGAGCCTGAGGCTGGAGGTTTGTAAGTTAAAGCCCAGCCTGAGTGACTTAGTAAAATCCTGCCTTACAATAAAAAGTAAAAAAGGGTAGGGGATATAACTAAGTACAAAGGGCCTGGGTTCAGTCCTCAGTATTACACAAAATAAAATAGGTGAAAAAATTCAATTTCTAATTTTGATGGAGTAAAATGGGTCATATTTACCGTCTCACTTCAGAAAACTAAAAAGCTGCACTGCGTGCATTAAATGATGGTTTTCAGACCTTGGACTGCAGGAAGTGGCCCTGAGAGAGGGATGTCGAGTGAGCCCTGTCTGTCCTGGCTCAATACTGGAAAGAGTTTGCAGGACAGTTTCCGGGATCAGGCTGGAGAGAGCTCCAGGTTGGGGAAGCAATTTTAGGAATCTGGCTTGAAAGGCTGCAGTGTGTGCAGAGAAGGGAGGGCTTGGGGAACAAGCCTTGGGGAGGGCCAGTCTCCAACTGAGTGCTGTGTGCTGGGTACACTGGGCTGGGGAAACCATCCCGATGACCCACATGGAGCCAGGAATGGTTTGTCTCTCACCAGCCCATGGAAATGCCTCAGAACTCGGGGGCTTCCGGTACCATATTCAGAAGCATGTGACTCAGTGTTGGGGAGACACAAACCCCAGCTGTTCTGGTCCCACTCAGCATTGCGTTAAAGCAAAATTCAAAAGGATCCCAATGTTTCCAATATTCAAGTTCCCATATTTAAACCCCAGAAGAAAATCTCAAGAATTTTAAAATAGGAAACAAAACATCTGACACTCAACAAAGCAATATTCACACTGTCTATCATTCACTACAAAATCAGTGGGTATGCAAAGAAGAGGAGAAATTCCACCAATAATAAGGATAAAAATCAAGAGGCAGAAACACTCAGATATGACACAGAGACTGAATTAGTAGGTGAAGATGCTAACTCAGGTATTGAACTTTAAAGCAGTTACACTCATTTATACAAAAAGGTGGAAAAGAGTATGCCAGAGTTAAGGCAAGACATGGAAGATATAACTTTAAAAACTCAGATTGCAGTTCTAGAGATGAAAAGTCTAATGCCTGGGCTAAAATCACTGAATAAGAATGACAGGTTAGACATCATAGAAGAAAAGTTCAATGTCCTTGAGAAATTTTTTAAAGGTCAAAAAGAGTTTTAAAGGTAAAAAAAGGTTAAAAAAAGGTAAAAAAGAGAATACAGAGTGTATTCTCTGATCAAAACAAAATTAGAAATGAGTAACAATAAGATAGCTAGGAAGACTCCACATATTTGGAAATTAAACAATTGACTTCTAAATAACCAGTGGACTAAAGAAGAAAACACATGGATAATTAGAAAATCTATCAAAATAAATGATAATGAATAAAGCTGAAATTTGTGGGCTATTAAACAAGTACTGGTTAGAAAGTTACAATAGCTTTACATGTTCACATCAGAGGAAAAAAGATTTTAAAAACAGCACCCCAAGATTCCATCATAAAAAGAAAAAGAAGGACAAAGTAAGCCCAAAGTAACTAAATTAAAGGGAATAGTAAAGATAAGAGTAGGTTCAGAATACACAATTGAATTAACAAAGACTACGCAGACTACTTATTAAGTTTAACAAGAGTGCCAAGAAAATTCAGTTAAGAAAGAGTAATTGTTTCAACCAGTGATATTGAGACTACTGGATATGCACGTACAAAAGGGTAAAATTGAATCCCAACCTCACACCATTTTAAATTCATACTTGAATTTAAGATGGAGTAGAGACCAAAAACCACAACAAAAATACAGTGGTGCCCCCGTTTACAAACTTAATTTGTTTTACAATTTTGGAAAAGATGTCCAGAGTCATGTTTATCACCTGATATAGAGTTTTCATACAAAAACAAAATGTTGCCAAACACTTCTGTGTGTGAGCCAAGTTGTTGGCAAACAGGTATTCATGCACTAAAGTATCACAGGAGGACATTCTCAAGTGACTCTGCAGTGGTTTTTTAGCACTATAACATGGTAGTGGTTTCTTAATGGGTGGCACAGGTAACAAAAGCAAAAATAAGCAAGCTAGAATTCATCAAAATTTTAGTATATGTGCTGCTGAAGTGAGCACATCATCAAAATTTT
The DNA here is from genome assembly GCA_004027295.1 of Dolichotis patagonum. NCBI lineage: Eukaryota > Metazoa > Chordata > Mammalia > Rodentia > Caviidae > Dolichotis > Dolichotis patagonum. Next base: position 9,479 of record PVJX010038913.1, read on the forward strand.
AAACTTGTGTGCTTCAAAGAACAGCATCAAGAAAGCAAAAGGACCCATCACAGAATAAGAGGAAATGTTTGCAAGTCTTGTATCTGCTAAGAGACTTACATGCAGAATATATAAGGAGCTCTTACAATGCAATAAAAAGACAATTCAGTTTAAAAGTAGACCAAGATTTTAAAAACTCTATACAAATGAGCAATGAGGTCATGAAAATGATCATCATCACCAGTATCAGTAAGTCCTTAGGGAAACCTAAACCCAAACCACAATGAGATATCACTTCATACCCACTTAGAAAGCTACAAGCAGAGAGTCAGATGACAAGTGTCACCAAAGATGTGGATAAATTGGAGCCCTTATACACTGCTTCTGGGAACATAAAACGGTACAGTTTCTGTGGAAAATAGTTGAGAAAACCTTAAAAAAATTAAACATGGAATTACCACATGATCCAACAGTTCTACTTCTAGATATATAGTCAAGAAAGTAAAACCATATACTCTCATAAAGTTTGTACACAAATGTTCATAGCAGCATTTTTCATAACAGCAAAAAAGTAGAAATAATATGTCATTAACTGCTGAACTGGTAGGTACAATACGATACATCCATACAAAGGGAATATTATTTAACTATGAAAAGGAATTAAAACTGAATACATGCTACAACATGGGTAGACACTGAAAGCCTTATACTAAGTAAAAATACATAACACACACACTTACGTTCCACTGTGTAAAATGTCCAGAATCAGAAATTCTTAGAGATAGAAAGTAGATTAGTGGGTTCTGGGGATTGTGGAAGAGAAGGGAAAGTGACAAATAATACATAGAAAAGCCAAATCTAACTGTCTATGTATCCACATCTATGGATAAAATAGCAATAATAATTACATAGAATGTACCATGATGATGTATGGTTTATTCTAGGAATTCAAATTTGGAAAAATGATCACTATCATTCACCATGTTCATAAAACAGAAAAGCACCACAGTTATTTCAATAGCTGCAAAACAAAGCACATGAGAAAATTCAATACTCATTCATGGCAAAAAAATCCTTAGAATAGAAAAAAAAAACCTGGGAAATATCCAAATGTCTGCCCACAGGTGAGTATATATAAGCTGTGGTATAGCCACACAAGGGAATACTAAACATCAATAAAAAAGAACTTATGCACACGCAAGGCAATATAGGTAAATCTCACAATTCTTATGCTGAGTGAGAGAAACAGTAAAAGAGTACACACTGTATTATTTCCTTTATATAAAGCTTCAGACCACATACAGGAAGAGAGAAACAGCAATGAGGCTTGGGAAACTTTGAGGGGTGAAGGAAACATTCCGTTTTCCTTGTGACCACACCATAGTATGCAGACATTTCCTGACTCCCTTCCAATTGCTTGTTTCCAGTGGATGCATTTTATTTGATGTAAGCTATCCTTCAATAAGTTTGATAAAATAAAGTTGCGGTTAAGCATGAGCAAATGCCTATAACTCCAGAACTCTGGGAGCCTGAGGCAAGAGGATTCCAAGTTCAAGCCCAGCCTTGGAAACTTAGCAAGATCCTGTTTTAATATAAAAATTTAAAAATGGATGGGGATGTAACTCATTGTAAAGGTCCTGGGTTTCATTTCCAGTACCACAAAAAATAAATAACTAAAGATTATGCAGCTAAAATTACAAGGAAATATTATGAATGTTTAAGGAAAATATTAAAAATACTATGCTAATTTCTGAGTTTAATTAGTGGTACTTAGAGTATTGTCAAGACTTTAAAATTTCATGACCTGCCCCTGAGTTTTGCTGAGCCGTGAACTTTTGGAGTTCCTCAAGCCTGCAGGCTCTAACTATCTTGTCATATCATCTCCACACCTGATATCATGCTATTCATGTATTCACTGATTATCTTATTGCAGACATTACACCAATTCATAACTCTAGCCCACAGTGCTCTTCAGAGCTCCAAATAGGTGATGGTAAGTAGACCTACAGAAAGCTGAGCTAAGACCCACAGCTCTCCACCCCATGGTCCCTCAGTGGCCACAGCAGACCTGTTACTCTCTACATAACATCCCTTAAATGTCCAGACTCATCTTAAACTTAGTATCTCCAAAATCACTCTTACGATCGCCCACTAATCCCAGTTCCATCACTGGCTTTTTCAGATGACGTAACTACCCAGTCTCCAAGGAAAAGAAAGAAACCTGGGGACGTCCCCTCCTCCACATCCAGTGCAACACCACTGACTTTGTTAGTTTTCTGCAGCCCTAGCAATCACCTGGGCCAGACCGTCCATTTCTAACCAGTCTCACAGCAACACCCTTCTAATTGTTGACTATGTCCATCTACCGTGGCCCCTCTCCTCCCCCAGTGATCTCTGAAACGCAGGTCTACTCATGTCACTTCCCTGCTCACCACCTTCCTGTAGCTCCCATTGCACCTAGAATCAAGACCAAATTATTAGCCTTTTTTTGTGGGCAAGTCCAGTTTTTAACCAGGGCATCGCAGTATGGCTGTTCCCATTGTTAAGATGTTGAAAGACCTTTGTGTCATTAGCAAATCGTCATAGGAAGGAAGGCCCTCCAGATATAGGTTTAAAGGGCACAGAAAGCTCAGATCAGGTGGCTACAAGGAAGCAGCCCCCATATGGTTCTGGGTGGCTCCTTGATTCCTGCTCTGTGTCCAAGAGTGAGGAGCAGCAGCAGCATTCTCCAAGCTGAGCCAAAAACAGAGCTGGGAAAGAGGCAACAATGGATTGGTCCTTGGATTTTGGAAGAGAACACAAAGGGGGCTGCGCGTGAGTTGGGAGAGGGGTTTGCTGTTGTTAATGCACACATCCCAGTCTCTGTCTCAGTGCATGAATATTATGGTGGCGAGGGTTTAAATGCAGTGGAGTGAGACTTCCAAAAGTAAGTCTAGTGAGCTGAGCCTGTTGTTTAAACATAGTGTCCCACAAAGACTCCCCTATTGAGAGTACTAACCTCATGAATGGATTGATTCACTGATGAGTTCACAGGTGGATGGATTATTAAGAGGTGGTTAAAGTTGGAGGAAGTCAGCAGATAGGCTGTGCCTTGAACAGCATATCCAGTTCCCAGCCCTCCTCCCTTTCTCTGTCTCTCTCTGTCTCTGTCTCTCTGTCTCTATCTCTCTTTTCTTGTATGCCATGAAGTAACAGCTTTCCCCTGCCATGCCTGTCTACCGTGATGTATCTGCCTTGAAGGCAGCCAGCTATGGACTGGAACTGTAACAAAAAAACACCCTCTCCCATCCCAGCCAGTACACTTCAGTTTGTTAGATGCCCAGGTAACAGTTCCTGTTCCAGTTCCAGTTGGTTGGTCACTGTGATGCCTAGCTGGTGACTGTGATGCATATTATAAGAACCAATCCCCAATTGACAAGCCATTCTGCCTCTGTACTTCCTGCTTGCTTATCCCATATAAGCTCTACACAACCAGAGATCAGGGTCTGATATTTTGGGAATGATCCTGATCAGTGCCCATTAATATAAATAAATCTGCCTCAAAATTCCAGTGTTAGTAAAGGTGAGATAAAATATTGAAAGCAACATGACTTAAAATATTACTGGAGAGCACCTTAGCAATCTCTACTAAAGTGTACATACCTTTGACTAGTAGTTCAATACCTGCAATACATTCACATTAATGCACACACAGAGAAATGTACAAAGATTTTCCACGCAGCATTTCCACAGTATGACAGCATGCTGTAACTGTGGTATGAGCTCTTCAGCAGGGATGTGGGCCTGGCCACTATCTCCATGGTTCTTTGTAGAAGCTTTTCCATCCTTGGGCTGCTGCTGTGAATTCAGCAACCCTAATTGCAGTTCCGGCTCTGACCATGGCAGAGGGAGCAGCTTCCCAGAAGAAATGAGGGGGGTGAGTTTCTGGGACTTGGTCTCAGAAGCCCACCCTGGAGCCTGCTTCTCCAGCCCACCCAGGATGGCCACTCAGTTCTAGAATGAACATCACAACTGAGATCCTGGGGATAAAAAGGTACAGCTGCAATTCCTGCCAGTTCCCTTGATACCAGCATGCTAGAGGCCTCAGCCTTCTGCAGGAAGTAGCCGGAAGCAGTCGATTAGGAACCTCTGTCCCCTTCTGTCTTCCAAGTCCTGTGGGATAGAACCCGGACTGTTCAGTTGGAAGGGAGCATGGAAAATAAGGTTGTTAGCTTTCTGGCCTGTGTGGTACAGAAAGGGTAGATGAAACTGGTTGGGGAGTGCCAATTAAACAGCTGTGTATCACTTAAGCACAGTAATATAGTCTGTGAGTTGTCATCACTCCATTTAATCATTTTGGGAACATCAGGGTGTACTTAATTACATAAACCAAGACAGCTAGTGCTGGCACAAGACAGTAAAATACTCTGGGTTCTTGACCCAAATGTACTTTTGTGGCATATAACTGTATACCCAACCTAAACCTTCTTTTAACATAGCATTTCTCAATTCTTCAGTGTACTAGAAAACTCAGACTTAGCCTTTGGGAAGCACTATGCCTAGTAGGATTATTTTTATTTTGATTAATTTTATTGGTACATTTTAGACATGCAGAATTATCACATTCATTAAAGGAAGTTTGTACCTGTATATGATATTTTTTCATTCTTTTTCCCCCAATTCCCCCTTCTCCCTTCAACCTCTCTTCCCTTCCTTATTTACAAAACTTTGTTTCCATTTTCTTCCTTCTTTTCTCTTTTTTATTTTCCCTTCCTTTCTCTCTCCCCCATCCCTTATTCCTCTTCCCATTTGAGTATTTTCTTCTTATTTCCTAGTATCTGTTACACATTTTGGTCCTTATTTACACTTCATTTTCTCCCACCAGAGAACTAATGTGATATTTAAACACATGTGTCCAATTTATTTCACTTAAGAGTATGGACTCTATTTTTTTTCTTTTCTCTTCCTTTCCTCCTCCCTTTTCCCCAGTTCCCTTTCTTTTGAACAATTTCTTCCTGTTTCACAATATCTTTCATACACTTTGGTCCTTATTTACATCTTTTGTATCTCACATCTGAGAAATTATCTGATATGTACACATGTGTGTTTGATTTATTTTACTTAAGAGTATGGTCTCAAAGTACACCCATTTACCTAGAAATGTCTCAAGTTTATCTTTCTTTATGGCTGAGTAGTACTCCAATGTATGAAAAAAACCACATCTTTTTTATCCGTTCCTCAGTTGACAGGCACTTTGATTGCTTTCAAGATGTGGCTATTAAATGAGTAATAATTTCGCTATTACATGTGCTGTTATAAAGATGGGTGCACATATAGTGCTGTGATATGACTTTTAAATTCTTCTGGGAAGGTGTCCAGCAGGGGAATAGCTGGGTCAAATGGAATCACCAATCCTAATTTTTTAAGGAATCTCCACACTGATTTCCACAGTGGTTGCACCAGTCGACACTCCTACAAACAGTGGAGAAGGTTGCTTTTCCCCAACAGTCCCATCAACCTTTGTTATTGGATGATTTCTTGACAATAGCCATTCTTTCTGGGATGAGATGGAATCTCGGTGTTGTTTCAATGTGCACCTCTCAGACGATCAGTGATGCTGAACTTTTTTCATATATTTATATGCTGTTTCTACTTCTCCCTCTGAAAAGTGTGTATTCATTTCAGATGCCCGTTTTTGGACTGGGTCTTTAAATTTGGGGGAGTCTGATTTTTTCAATTCTTTATATGTGCTAGATACTAGTCCTTTAGTCTAGGAGGATTAAGAAGAGACTTACTATTTTTTAAGTTTGTTTTTTAATCTCCAGTAAGTTCTTTCCCTGCTGACAAATTTGCCTCCCCAGACACTGTAGAAACCACAGCTAAGTCAGTGGTGGGCAACCTATGGCTCCTACACTGCAGTGTGCACACATAGCCGAGTTGCTCCAGCAGCTGAGCATCAGGGAACAGCACAGCCAGGGGCCGAGTGTGTGTTCAGAAAAGAGCATTGGCACCAGGCGATGATGTCGTGAGCTGTGACTAACTAGCCACCACTCCTCCCAGCTTTTGCAAGGTTGGTCAGTGCCCTGCCAACAATATGCTTACACTGGCTGTCAGTTTTGATACATCCATTTTTATTAAGAGAGATTTTCACTTTGAATTTTCTTATGGAAAAACTGAAATTTATTATCTAAGATTTAGCCAGGAGATGCTCTACTTAAGAGACTGAGAGTCTTCATATTGTGCTGTCCCCTGGCGTATTTGAATCTGCAGCATCATATTTAGTTGTTTATGAAATCTTTATGAAAATGAGAGCAAAACTATAAATAGATGATAGATAGATCAATCTTGGCCAGCTGTGATTTTTAGCAGGTCCATATCACACACACACACAAGGTAGTAAATGCTCTCGGCTTCCTTTTTAGAGCAGGCAAATAAAAGCAGGTGGTCTGTGAAGCATTGCCCCCCTTGCACCACTGGTCAGCAAATTCAACAGGACCCCCAGCTGAGACTCACTGCCGCATATTGTTGATTCAGGGAACATCCAATTCTTTAGTGTTACCTATTTTTGGTATAGGGATAAACTTGTATTGAGTGCTTCTTTTTAAAAAAAATTTTTG
>PVJX010038914.1:0-16054 GCA_004027295.1 Dolichotis patagonum
CCAGATGCCGGTCTCAGGGCAGTTTCCTGCAGATGAAGGGCGGGCCTACCACTCCCAAACAGTCACGCCGAGATGCTGGTCAGTGCAGACTTTCAATCCAAACAGCCCGGGCCACTCTGTGGGTCCCGGAGGTTCGTGTCCCACAGAGTCAGGCTGTGATGCTGGTCTCTGGGAGATTTCCTGGGGGTGAAGAGCAGGGTTACAGGCCCAGACAGACCTGGCCCAGATGCTAGTGTCAGGGCAGTTTCCTGCAGATGAAGGGCGGGCCTACCAGTCCCAAACAGTCACGCCGAGATGCTGGTCTGCGCAGACTTTCAATCCAAGCAGCCCGGGCCACTCTGCGGGTCCCGGAGATTCGGGTCCCACAGAGTCAGGCCACAATGCTGGTCTCTGTGAGCAAAATGTTTTAATATTGAAGTGGTTAAATTCTCAATGATTTATTGACAAAATGAAAAATCTTTCAATTTTTGAAACTCATCTCTACTGCACTGATATACATCTAAATGTGTATTGACATACATATACAGTCAATACAAACTAAAAGTGCATCTAACAGCAGTACATGGCAGCAAACAAAATCAGAAAGCTTTTTCAATAGAGGTTTAATAGACAGGGATTAAAACTAGGGTAAAATTGTTTACAAAGCAAATATACAAGAGAGGGACAAACATAGCTTGCTGAGAGAGATCAAAAACAACATAAAGCAATAATGAGAGGAATGAAGCACGTATGTAAGAAAAAAGAGATGTGGCTAAGCATATACATGTATATTGTTACACAAATAATTCTTCCTTTTTACTTCTATTAAGATACAAATTGTGAAATAAACACATCTTCATGACTAAGAAGTTAAAAAAAAAAGACACCAAAGAGAAACAAGAAAATGTACAGTGATATCAGGTGGGACAGAAAGTAATATTCAGGTCTGAGTTGTGAAGTAAAAACAAAGTGAAGGAAGCCAGTAGATAAAATAGCTCACAAAGATATGTGGCATTCATAACCACTAAAAATAAAATGCTGGATAACTGTATTAAGAGCAAAGTTTTGGGCTCAAAAGCATGAATAGGAATGTATACTTTATGCCTTGTTGTTCCATGACCTTGGGCAAAGTCTCAGATTCTTCATCAGTAATTTAGGGACACTTCTTTTGCATAGCACCTCAATCATAATAACCAATCAATAAATAGGAGCCATAATTTTTCCCCTGGAAGTTGTGTTCTAGCAAGTTCTTATAACAATCACTGTGTGCCAAAGTCTGCTAACACTTTCAAGTATTTCTTGAAGGAGAAATTGCAAGAAAGAAGAAATTTTGAACTAGAGAAGTAGTCTTGAATAATCTAATTGCCTGGTAAACTCATGGTAAATTCAGTTAACAGATTCTCAATACAGAGATCCTGAAACAAAGCTAATAATAACCCAAATCCACAAAAAGCTCTATTTAACTACATCCAAAAAACTTATAATTCTTTAAAATCAGGCATAATGTAAGAAAGTGTATTTTTCATTTTAAACTATATTTAACAGGCTAGAAATCAAGCATGACAGAAATACAAATTAAAATATACAAACTCCACATTGACTTTCTTGTGAAAACTATACACATATCCAAATACATGTGTTCATTTTTTTTTACCAAAAAAGTCACTTACAATTGTGTAAAAATTTATGTATCCTAAACTAAAAAGGAATTTATTTTCAGAAACAATACATTAATAAACTCCAATTTCACAAAATAGCACAAAACAAAAACTCACAGGTAACAAATGTTTGACATTCTCTAAACTTTAGAAACAAACAAGAATAGCTAACCATTATTTTAAAACACTGCTTTGGAACTCATTCCCATATAAGATGAAAAAAATAAAGGAGATAAACTTTAGAAAGGAAAAAAAGTGTATCATTCACTTATAAATTAATCACAAATCAAGGAAAATCAGATTTTTTACTTTTTGGTGAAGTAATCAGAATAATACAGCTTAAAAAGTGGCCAGATATAAGATAAATATTTAAAATTCAGTAACATTTTGTCTCCTAAAATTAATCAGTTAAAAATATAATGAATTATGAGACCTCATTAAAGTAAATCAATTTAAGGTTTCCCTGAGACTTCCTATCCCTTGTCTTCCTGCAATGCAGAACTGCAACTAATGTTGTAAAAAGGAAAAGTCTAGTTTAGGAATAGTTAGGAATATATTTATAAGGATATATCTTTATAAGAGACAGTTATAAGAGACAGCTATGCTTCAGCCAATCCCAGGCTGCCAACTGATCAGGCCATGTCCAAGTAAGACAAATATTAGCTGTAATTGTCCCCCCAAAGCATCTACAGCCATAGGTAGGGCTTTCCACTGGTGGCTGGATATGGAAAGTGGGATTCTGAAATTAAGTGTGTGGTGTTGGGATCAAGGGTGTGTGATTACAAAATTAGTCAACTGATTGGCTTGACATCGTTCTGGGCATGATTAAGTGTTCCCCATCCTGCTTGTCAGTGTAATCCCACCATGGATCTGAGTGCTACCTGCCCTAAGGCTGGGTAACTTGGATGGAATGAAATACAAGGGACAGAAAGAGGGTAATTATTTGTCTCTTGCTGCTTGATACTATGCTGCTTTGCTGCCTTCTGCCTGCTATGAATTATTTCTCCTCTGTCATGTCTCTGCCATGCCAAACTGACTTGGAGGCAGCAAACTACAGACTGAAACTTATACAAACTGTTTAGCCAAATAAGTTATTTTCTCCTTTAACTTTGGGTGCCTGCCATTTTGTCTCATCAAGGACACAAGTAACTAAGACAGTAACAAATGAAGCTATGTTTATATGTGATTGCTTTTTTCCCTCTACAAATATTCAGTGCTCTAGATGTGTGGAGCATAGGTGTTTGAACTACTTCTCATATGGAGTACTATTTATATGAGTGCTCTGCTCAAAGAAAGTCTGATACATTTAATTTGTGACAAGCCAGTCTTTTAAAATGAATAGTAATAAGACTTCTCAGGAAACTTTATAGACTCAAAATTGGACACTCGAGTAAAAAGATGAAATGAAAATTTCATATTCCAAATTATTTAATATGTTTAATATAATTCCATAAAAATGAGACCAAAGCAAGACTAGGCTGAAATGGTTCAGTGAAATGATTTTTAAATTTATATGTAAAAACAAATGATGAAAATACAAAAATTCATCTTGAAAATGGAAATACATTGTGTGTGATGTGGGGGATATTTATAGCAATAATGTATTCTAATATATAATTGTTACATTTTTATAACATACTGAAAAATACAAATCTTTCTTGGCAATAAAGACACAATTCAGTGGCAGTGGAAGATGACTGAAAGCTCGTGAAAAGATACCATCATATATAAACAAAATGTATGATAACGAAGCATTGCCAAAAAGAGGAATTGGGGTTGGGGGTTTAGCTCAGTGCCAAAAGTGACTGCTTGGCAAGCACAAGATGTTGAGGTTCGATCCCTGGTACAAAAAGGAAAAAAAAAAGAACTATTTAAAGATGGTTTAATATGTAGTGTGAGGCAACTGAAAAATTAGAAAAATAAATGAATTAGACTTATCCCTATCAGAAAAATAAATGAATTTGATGCATCCTTATAGAACATAAAGTAAATTTTAGATAGTTTAAAATTAAAATATGGAAAATTCAAAATATAGCAAAACTATTATTGGAAAAGAATGATTATTACCTCTGCCCAGTATTGACTGCTTTGCTTGAATAACACATATAAATGAGAACTGAGAATGCAAAACCTAAAATACTAAAAAAAGTACATTAATACAAAATAACTACAATGAAATGAGCATCAAGGTAGAAAATATTTATATCAAATATGACTGAATTTTCATGAAATATTTAATGCAATAATTTAAAATGATAATATAAACTTTTAGTTCTTAGCTAAAAGGATAATGAGTATATCTTGGTAATTAATGTGAGAATACAGAGTAACAGGCATATGACAAACCTTATATTAATAATTGCCTTTACACTAACAATGTCCAAATCCTATTAATTTCAATTGGAACTTATTTACTGAAGTTCTGCACTCTACTTCTGCTTCATTCCAATTACTTTTGCTCTAGCCAAGGTCTTTAAATCTCTACTCTAGTTTGCCTGACTCTAGCCTTACCTTGTCACTTTCTACAAGTCTGCAAATAATCAGAGTAATCTTTCAAAGATTGACCATATAACCACACCTACCCTATAGTCACCTGCAACCTAAAAGTTTTAACTTATTCCATTATGAATTTCAGAATCAATTTCAACACTTTTAATATTTTATGCAATATGCTCCATGAATTAAGCTCTGATATGAACTAAGCTTGGACATTGTATATTTTATTTATTTTTAAATGAAGATACATATTATGCTAATAAAGATATGGCTAGACATATTTCTAAAATCTAATAGTCGCAAATAGCTTTTTAAAATGTCAGCCCACTCCTACTTAATTTCTTCCAATTCTCCCCTATTTCAGTTGCCTATGAACTGAGTGACCTTCAAAACAGAACAGTACAGAAAGGAAAGTGCAATCTGGAGTAGAAGTTAAAGGGGGAAGTGTATTAACATTTATCTACCCTTTTTATTTTACAGACATAAATGAGTAAATCTGGAAGAGAACAAAAGGATTTGAACACTTGAGTTTAAGATACCTGTGGGACTTGCAAATGGAGATGCTCAGTGACCATTTGAAAAGTATAGCCCTAATGCTCAGAAGAAAGGCCCGGGCTGACAATACACATTACAGTTGATAACTGAAAACAGTGAGTGAGTCCTTATTTCACTGAGGGGTACAGACTGAAACACTGAAGCCATGCCATTTGAGGAAAAACAGAGGGTGCAAGATTTTCATCAGAAGGTGCGCAAAATTGAAGTAGGGTACAGTAGCTTCCCAACAATATCACAGTGAATTTTTTTTGTACTCATTTATACAGAACTGGAGTTCAATACACATACAGTTTTAAATCCTAATCTTTTAAATAGTTTACATTTCTTTTTATTGAAGTAAAATATTTACTTGGTTTTCAATGTTAAACACTACTATGATGTTTATAATTACAATATTTTCTCTATTCTATTTTCTCTGCTTGTAAATACACTCATTGAAACCCTTTATATGAATCTTGTATTTACCTCCATATTTGTGAAAAATGTGCTAATACTGGAAGTTCTTGATTTTTCATTTTTGTGTATCTGATGATTTTTTCTACAGATAAGAATATAGCTATTGTTTATATACTCTCCCAACTACCACTCCTTCACACACATTCATATCTGTTATGGCTTGTGTTTAAATGTCCTTGCAAAGCCTCATGTGGTCATAGATTGTGCTTTTTCAGTGGTATCTGGATCCAGTGGGTGTAAAACTGGAAGTGATTTATTGCATAATGCTAGGCTCAAGGGCATTAGGATTAAGGGTGTGAGTGTACCCACACTAAGTAGCTTAGATAAGATAAGAGGGGCAGAAAGAAACAGTTAAGGTGCTTTGTTGCCTTGTTACCTTGTGTCCACCATTAACTATTTGTCCTCTGTGATGACTATCGGCCATCACAGAGCCTTGGCAACAGCTGATTATAGACTGAAACTTCTACAAACTGTGAACTAAAAAAATCCTTTTCCCCTTTAAATTTGTGTCTTGGGTATTTTTGTCTCAGCAGTGAAAGAAAAGTAACCAAGACTATGGCTTATTCCCATTTTTCTCCATATAGGTGTATAATAATTATTTGTTGAATAACTGTCGGTGTTTATCATATTACAAGTATGTAAATAATGTTCAGAGCCCAGGCATGTATCATATTGCAATTACATTTTTGCCTTTTTTACAGCATTTTATTTTCTCTAGATTTAATAATGAACACATTTGTTCATTTGCCTGGTTACCATGTAACCAAAGACTAACATAAATATAAATATTTTTCTAATACATTAAAAACATGAGGTTGGTCTGGGGATTTAGCTCAGTGGCATAAGCACCTGCCTTGCAATCCCAGTCATGAGTTACATCCTCGGTACCGATAAAAAAAAAAAAAACAAATGAAAAACAGGAGGTTACCTATGAGAATCTTTATTCCTTTTATTAAGAACCTTCCTGAAAATATTTTTTGATGATTTAATAAGGAATAGTTGATTTTCTCAATTCACATCACAACTGTCATCATGGGATTTGCTTTTACTGCCATTCTGGGCACTGCTTTTGACTATGTACTATGTTAGACCTTCTGTACCCAGCTTCTATGCCTTGTAGACTAATTTTTCCTTTCTCAGTTTATCCCTTCATTTAGATGGAAAATACTATCCAGTAGTTCCTGACAAAGGGAGAATGAGTGATATTTTTTTAAACAGTCTTCATTTTGAATATCCTACTTTCATGTTTTATTGGAAAATGTTTTCTTTGAAAATTTTGATAGCAACATCCATTATCTTTGAGGATCCAGTGTTGAGTCTCAAAAAAATTATTCTCTTTCCTGAGACTTTTTTCTCCTTGGTATATTTATTCTTATTCATCCATGTTCCTTCTCTTTCTCTTTTGGTCTCTTTATCTCTCTATCTCTGTTTCTGTCTCTGTCTGTCTGTCTCCCCTCAACCTCCTTCTTTGAAAGCTTTCTATGTATTTTTTTTTACTTTTACTGACTTTTTAAAATTTCATAAATTATACCTTTTTCCTGCTTGGATTCATTTTGCTAGTTACTTAGTAAGCTTTTTCAACTTAGTAACAAATATCTTCCAGGTTTTGAAATTTGTTTTTCTTTTCTTTTCTTTACTTTTCTTTACTTTTCTTTTCTTTTCTTTTTTCTTTTCTTTTCTTTTCTTTCTTCTCTTCTCTCCTCTTTTCTTCTTTTCTTCTTCTTCTTCTTCTTCTTCTTCTTCTTCTTCTTCTTCTTCTTCTTCTTCTTCTTCTTCTTCTTCTTCTTCGTCATCGTCGTCGTCTTCTTTTTTTGTACTGGGGAAGAATCTCCTTGACCCCATTTCTTTTCTTTTCTCCCCCACCCCCGGACAACTGTTATTAAAATATGTACCATATGTATAAATCCTTGAATTATTCTCCATTGTTTTGCATTTTTAAAATTTTATTTCTAAATTTTATTTTAAGCAGACTAAATTAAATATAAAACAGATCATAAGAAAACAATATAAGAGACACAGATTTCAAAGAAAGACAACAGGAGATCTTAACTGTCTATCATATTGTCTCTTGTTTTCTTCCAAATACTTGCCTATATATTCACATACAATGAATTCATACAAAACAAAATAGTATTAAACTAATCCAAACAGGATGATGAATGAATTTTAAGTTTTCAAAATCAGATAATAGGGAAGTCAACAATGGCTGCCATAATGTCTCTCGTTCACCTCAAAATAGCTGTCCATATCTTCATGTATGTTGAAATGAAACAATGTAAAACAGACTAAAATCACAAAGAATAATAGTGTTACTGGATTTTACATAATGATGCTATGGAATCAGCACTGGGTACCTTATTGCCACTTTTTCTTCAAATAGCCATTCATTTCATTGTGCATTATACAATCAATTCTCATAAACTGTTTAGAAGTTCTACACATGCATGAGTCTCCACATGTATACCTATCCTTTATGTATTAGAGGGAAAATCAAAACAAAACAAATTCTTAGAAAAACATGAAATGAAAAAGACAAATAAACAATAAAAGCAAAGATCCCAGAACATTGACAATATAGGCCTTCAAAACAAGGTGTTATGAGCATAACTAGGGTTGTTATTTTACATAATGATCTTCAAGACTGCCTCAGATCTCCATACAATAATATGTGCAATTGTTCCAATCCTATGAATGTTAACTATTTTGTTCCAAGAACTTACAGAATTTGTAGCACAATCATCTTAGCTATCCTAAGTGTGTTTATATAATTTTAGATACTTTTCATTTTCCCTTTTTTTTCTTTTTCCTTATTTTCCCTGAGCTATTATTTTTCCCCTTTTAAGAAGATTATTATCCTTTCACTGTAATTATTGAGTTCTTTGTATCTTGATTACCCTTACCATTTCTTACATTAGGGAGACTATACAGTATTTACACGTGTCTGTTTGATGTATTTCACTTATGAGTATGGTCTCGAGTTGCATCCATTTACTTATAAATATCTCAATGTGATCACTCTTTATAGCTGAGTAGTACTCCATTGTATAAAAATACCACATCTTTTTTACCCATTCCTCAGTTTATGGGCCTTTGTTTCCCAGATCTGGCAATTAGAAATCGTGCTGCTATAAACATGGGTGCACATATATCACTGTGGTATGATGTTTTCAGTTCATCTGGGAATATGCCTCGAAGTGGAATAGCTAGGTGAAATGGGACATTGAAATCCAGCTTTTTGAAATATCTCCAGACTGACTTCCACAATGGTTGCACCAGTCTACACTCCCAGCAACAGTGCAGAAGAGTTCCTTTTTACTCATGGCCTCTCCAGCATTTATTGTTGGTAGTTTTCTTTATCCTGGCCATTATTTCTGGAGTGAGATGGAACCTCAGTGTTGTTTTAATTTGCATTTCTCTAGAGACCAATGATGCTGAACATTTTTTCATATACTTATTTGATATTTCTATTTCTTCATCTGAGAACTGTATGTACATGTCAGGTGCCCATTTTTGGAATGGGTATTAGAATTTTTGGGATCTGATTTTTTAAATTCTTTGTATGTTGTATTCTGAAGGTCCTTGTCTGAGGGATCTTTCACTAAGATTTTTCCCAATTTGTTGATTTTTTTCACTATGCTGGAGATTTCTTTTGGTATGCAAAAACTCTTTAACAGGACATGATCCCAGTTATTGATTCTGGGAAGTATTTCCCTTGAGGTTTGATTCTTGTTCATGAATTCTCTACCTACCCCTATTTGTTCAAGATTTCTAACTACTTTGTCTTCCAACAAATTTAGTGTTTCTGTTTTAATAATTAAATCTTTGATCCATTTAGACTTTAGTTTAGTACATAGTGATATGCATGGGTCTAGTTTTAGTATTTGGCCTTTGGAGAGCCAATTTTTCTAAGAGCATTTATTGAAGGGAATATCTGACTTCCAGTGGATGTTTTTGGCCCCTTTATCAAAGATAAGGTGGTTGAGTGAGTTTGTGGTAGTGGTTGTATCTTCTAATCTATTCCATTGATCTTCAGATCTGTTTTTAATCCAGTACCATGCTAATTTTTTTACGGTAACTTTTAGTATAACTTTAAGTCAGGGACTATGATGAATCCTACCTTGCCTTTGTTGCTTAGATTTGCCTTTGCTATTGTAGGCCTCTTCTGATTCCAAATGAATTTTAGGAGTGATTTCTCTAGATCTATGAGGTATGCTAGTGGTATATTTATTGGGATTGCATTAATTCTGTATAAGAATTGTGATAGAATGGACATTTTCACAATGTTTGTTCTTCCTATCCATGAACAAGTGATGTCCTTCTGTTTTCTGAGGTCATTTTTGATTTCTTATTCAGGGCATTATAATTTTCCTTAAATAGAGTTTTTACTTTTTTGTTAGATTAATTCCTAACTATTTCATTTTGTTGGATGCTATTTTTTGAAAGTAGTAGAAATACAACAGAACAAGGCAGAACAAAGCCAATTGAGATAGTGCAGTGAATTTGGTACAGAAGTTCACAGTAGGTTGGTGGGATAACAGTAATAGGTACCATAGTATATCTCATCATCTTCACAATAGTTGTCTAACCAATTAGGTATAGCAAAATCAAACCAAAGCCTGAACATTATAAAATCAATCAAAGGAGAATATTGAATAGAGTAAAGCAATTAATCATAGTGAAACAAATCTTAAAACAACACTTGCTTTCATAGAGAAGATAGAGGAGACTCCCCATATTTGTTATATTGCATACAGTCATCATGCCAAGAGATGCTCAGACCTCTATCCCCAGGTGCTAACTGTGGGGGGGGAGGGTATAGGATGTTTCATTCCAAGCCCACACACTGGTAGGTTCAAGAGAGACTACTGGGTCTCCTCTTGAAGGTGCTTACCAAGATGGTGGGTGAATTGCTTCTTTGTATAGCTTTCTGGATTCTACTATGGCTGTGGACGGATCTGTGGGGCAGCTCTCTGGTTCTCCTCTTGGCTCATGCTGGAGGAAGATGCTTACAAAGAGGGCAGGTGAATTGCTTCTTTGTGCAGCCTCCTGGCTTCCACAATGGCCTTGACTGGATCTAAAGGGCCACTCTCTGGTTCTATTCTTGGCTCACCCCAGAGGGAGGTGCTTACCAAGAGGGTGGGCGAATTGCTTCTTTGTGCAACCTCCTGGATTCCACCATGGGCATGGCTGGATCTTGGGGGCCATTGTTGAATGCTATTCTTAAAGGTGTGTCTTCTCTTTTTTCTCTGTTAGTGACTTTGTTGTTAGTGTATAGGAAATGCTATTGATTTTTGAGTGTTGACTTTGTATCAAGCTACATTATGGAATTTCAATGGAGTTTTGGGGTCTTCTAGGTAGAGTATCATCATCTGTGAATAATGATAATTTAATTTCTTCCTTACCTATCTTTATTACTTTTCTTTCTGTCTCTTGTCTAATTGCTCTCATTAGTATTTCCAGCATTATGCTGAATAGGAGTGGTGATAATGGACATCCTTGTTCTGTTCCTGATTTTAGGATAAAAGCTTTCAGGTTTGGCTGTTTAATATGGGGCTGGCTGATAGTTTGTCATAGATGGCTTTTATCATCTTGAGGTAAAGGCCATCTATTCTAATTTTCTGTACAGTTTTTGTCATGAATAAGTGTTGTAACTTATCAAAAACTTTTTCTGCACCTATAGAATTGATCATGTGGTTCTGATTTTTAGCTTTATTGATATAGTGCATTACATTTATTGATTTGCATATGGTGAACCATCCCTGCATTCCTGGGATAAATCTCACTTGGTCATCGTATATAATCTTGATGATTTGCTGCATCTTGTTTACCAAAATTTTATTGAATATTTTTGCATCTAGATTCATTAGGGAGATTCACCTGTAGTTCTCTTTTTTGTTGGACCTTTCGCAGTTTTTGTATTAGAATAATATTTGCTTCCAGAAATGAGTTAGTGAGAATTGCTTCCCATTCAATTTCATTGAAGAGTTTGAGGAGTATTGGCATTAAGTCTTATTTGAATTTCGTGTAGAATTCCGCAGTGAGTCCACCAAGACCTCGGTTTTTCATTGTTGGTAGGGATTTAATTACATTTTCAATTTTGCTAATTGAAATTTGGTTATTCAACAGTTTTACACTTCTAGTCCCAGGTATGGTAACTCATAAGTTTCTAGGAATCTGTCAATTTCTTCTGTGTTATCAAGCCTATGAGAGTAGAGGTTTTCAAAGTAGGTACTGATGATTTTGTGTATTTCCACAGCGTCTGTAGAGATTTCAACATTTTCACTCTTTTTTTGCATGAATTTGAGTTTTTTCTTTCCTTTTTTTTTTAATAAAGTTGGTTGGGGGCTTATTAATTTTATTTATTCTTTCAAAAAACCAATTCTTTGATTTATTGATTTTGTGTATTGTTTCATTAGACTCTATTGCATTGATTTCTGTTCAGATCTTTATAATTTCCTCCCTTCCTTTTGCTTTGGGCTTGAATTTCTGTTCTTTTTCTAGATGTTTGAGGTGTACCATGAGGTTATTTGTGTTGGTTCGGTTTTCCTGATGTGAGAATTCAATGCAATAAATTTTCTTCTGAGGACTGCTTTCTTTGCATCCCACAGATTTCAGTAAGTTGTATTTGCATTTTCATTTGCTTCTAGATACAATTGCATTTCTTCTTTACTTTCCTCTTTGACCCTCTAGTTGCTCAGGAGTCTACTTTTCAATTTCCATATATTTGTGGGTTTTTTACAGTTTCTTTCTTCATTAATTTCTAGTTTCATGGTGCTATGATCTGATAACATGTATTGGATAATTTCAATTATTTTGCATTTACTTAAGAATGTTCTCTGGGCTACTATATGATCTTTTTTAGAGAATGTTCCATGTGCTGCTGAGAAGAATGTATTATTCTGATGTTGCTGAGTGGAACACTCTGTATAAACCTACTAAGTCCATTTTCTCTCAGCTGTGATTCAGTTCTGTTATTTCTTTGCTGATTTTCTGTCTAGTTGTTCTATTCCTTTGTCTCACTGACATGTTAAGGTCTCCAGTTATAATTGTGCTATTGTTCATTTGATTATTCATTTCTGTTAATATTTGTTTTGTATAGCTTGGTGCTCCTGAATTTGCTGCATATATATTTAAGATTTCTATCTCTTCCTCTTGAAGTTTTCTCCTAACTAGTAAGTAGTGACCTTCTTTATCTCTTTGGATCATTCTTGGTTTGAAGTTCACATTGTCTGCATACAGAATTGCTTCCCTTGCTTTTTTTGTGGGTGGCAGGGATCCTGTTGCGTAGAGTATTGTTTTCCATCCTTGATGTTCAGTCTATGAGTTTCCTTTTGGGTTAGATGGGCTTCCTGTATACAACATATGGTTGGATTTTTTTTTTTGATCCATTCTGTCAGTCTGTTCCTTTTGATTGGTGAATTGAGGCCATTTACATTAATGGTTATAACTTATATATATATATATATATATATATATATATATATATATATATTGCTTTACTTTTGACATGTTATCTATTTGCTGTTGATTATTTACCTTTCCACTATGTTTAATTGCTTGCCTTGCTTAGTAGTTTTTCCCTTTGTCTCTGTAGAATGTCTTTCAGTATTCTTTGCATGGTTGGTTTGGTCATCTTGAAGCTCTTCAACTGTTCTTTGTCAGGAAGTATCTTATTTCTCCATCCATTTTGAAGGACAGTTTTGCAGAGTACATCAGTCTGGGTTGGAAGTCGTTTTCTTTTAGGATATGAAATACTTAACTGCATGCTATTGTTGAATTCATTGTTTGTGTTGAGAATTCTGCTGTGATTATTATAGGTTTTCCTTTATTGGTGATCTGACTCTTCTCTCTACCAGCTTTTAATATTCTGTTTTTATGTTGGATTTATGGGATGTTGATTGTTATATATCTGGGTATATTTTTATTTTGGTTATGGCTATTTGGATTTCTATATTCTTCACTGATCTGTGTGTCAGTTGCGTTCTCATGTTTGAGAAATTTTCAGCAATTACTTCTGTAAAAAACATCTTGATATCCTTTGTGTTGTCACCTTGTTTTAATTTATAACTATCAATATTATGTTGCTTTTCTTTGCATCATCTTTCAGCTGTTGACTTGTTATTTCTTGACTCATTATTTTTAAAAGATCTTTCTTTTCCTGTTCCTAGCTGCAATCTTGTCTTTGATATCTGAAATTCTATCTTCACTCTCGTTGTGGCTATTTTGTCAACTCTCAATGGAAGTTTTGATTTTCTGTATATCTCTTTGAATGGGCTTCATGCTCTCTGTTTCTCATATTGTTCATTCAGTGTTTCCATCATTTTGCTTTGTCCCTGTAACTTTTTAACTATCTCTTTTTTACTTGTTTTCAGCATTTCTTTCATTACATTCATCATTTCTTCTTTTCCCTGGGCAATTATTTCTGATCTGAGTTCTTTTATAGCTTCCCGGAGTTGTTTCTTTACTTCAATCGTTATCATTGCAGGAATTTCAGGTGTATGGCTTACATTTTCTTCTGTGTCCATGTCTTCTAGGCTTACTTGGCTTGGGCTAGATGTTTGAGATTGCACTTTCTTCTTTCATTTTGCTGTTTTCCAATATTTCTGGGTTTTGAGTGAGCAATGTTCCAAAGCTTCCCCTGTGCCCTGGGAATCACTCACCCCACTTTTGGCTCCCTAGGCAGACTGCAGGTAACTCCTAGTAACTTATATGTCACTAGGCATGGCCCTTTTAGGCCCACAGGGACCTCCTGTGCATCCTCCAGTGATCTGTGATGCGAGGTGTGATCTTACCACCTGCGAGTGATATTCCAAGTCTTCCCTGTGTACTGTCATTCAACGTGTGCCCATTCAGCTCCTGGGATTAAATTCATGCCCCTGCTAACTTCTTGGAGTTCACTGTACATGACCAAGTTAAGCCTGCATGGACCTCTCATGCATCCTTTGGTGATTTGGGATGTGGGACATGGTCTTACTACCTGAGACTTATGTTTTAATGCTTCCTTGTGGGCTGGGATTCAATCCATGCACGTTCAGCTCCCAGGACTGAATTAAAACCCCAGTTAGTTGCTTGGAGTTCGCTGAGCATGGGTCAGTTAGTCCCACAGGGAACTCCTGAGCATCCTCTGTTGGCTTGAGGCACCTGATTTACTACCTGGCTTATTGCCTAGGAGCAATGTTCCAAGGCTTTCCTGTGTACTGATATTCAACCCATGCATGTTCATCTCCCAGCTGTTTTGCATTTTTATCTTTATTATTTTCTGGTAAACATCTTGCAGTATATCATGTTATCCTTCTACTGGTTTGTTTTTAAATGACAGCGGTAGTTTCATTTCTAAGAATCTTTTTTTGTTTTTAATACTTCATTTTCATATTGTTCCACTCTTAATTCATAGATATGTTATATATTAATTCATGTTACTCATTATCATAAGTAAGGTTTTATTATTAAATTTTGCTACTGCTTTCAGCATCAGTAATCTTTTTTTTTTTAAAAAAAGAGAATAAAGAGAGGGCAGAACAGAGCAGATCAGAACAGAATAACATAAGCAACACAGCACTTTACAATAAGACAACATGACATTAACAGTAGCTATCAAAATATCTCTTTCTCTGCTATAGTGGAGCATAGTTTAAAATACAATAATATCAAACATAACAAAATAGTATAAACCACTCAAAAGAATGAAAGAATTACAGGAATTTCTGAACCAAATAACAAAGAATGATCAATGGATACTATAATATCTCATTTTCAATAAAAAAATTTGTTTATACTATCACATATATTAAAATCCCAATAAGACACAACATGATCGGGCTCGTGGAGAGCTGGTGACCTGAGCTCCGGGCAATTGAGCTTCTGGCTAGCTACTGGGTACACTGGACTGAGTCTTGGAAGCTCCACAGCCTTAGTGCACCATTCCCAGTGGCCTTGTTTCAGCCTGGGAGGCAGAGGCTGAGCTGAGGACTGACGGCCCAGTAGATCATACCCAATCCCTAGGACACAGGATGGTGGCCTGAGGTTCCAGGGGCTCCAGTCCACCATGTCCAGCACCTGTGTTACAATTTAGGGAGCCAAGAGCCTGCAGAGGGGAGTTAGGACCCTTTGAGGTGAGTCCTGCCACCTCAAGGTGGGCTCCTAGAGAACTGGTGACATGAGTTCCAGGCAATTGAGCTTCTGGCTAGCAACTGGTTACACTGGACCGAGTCCCACAAGCTCCACAGCCTTAGTGCACCATGCCCAGTGACTTTCTTACAGTTCGGGAGGCAGAGGCCTAGCTGGTGGCCTGACAGCCCGGTGTGGGATGGCCTGGGGAGAGCTTAAAAACAGCACTCCCAGCAGTTGTGATCATACTCACACCCTAGGACACAGGACTATGGCTCCAGTTTCCATGGGCAACAATTTACTAGGCCCAGATTCGACCTTTCAATTTAGGGAGCCAAGAGCCTATGGGGGAGCCAACGCTGCTCCAGGAACTGAGGGTGCAGGAGGGAATTTGCCACACATCCAAGGGAAGTTTTGGAAAACAACTCAAAGCAAGGAGATATAGAAAAATGACAAAAGGAAAGACCAAAAGGCATGTTCAAAGCTCCAGCCAACACCAAGAAAGCTTAGGAGCCATGTACATAGAAGGAAAAAGAAGCCATACACCTGTAATGTTTGAAATGATATCAAATGAAATAAAGATGCAACTAGGGGAAGATATGGAGAAATTCAAATCAGAAATAATTGCCCAGGTAAAAGAAGAATTGATAAAAGTAGTGAAAGAAATAATGAACATGTCTAGTGAAGACACAGCTAAAAAATTAGAGGAACAAAGAAAACAGATAGAATCCCTGAATGAACAATATAAGAAACAAACAGAATACATAAAGCAGATTAAAAGAGATATACAGGAAATAAAAAAT
>PVJX010038915.1:0-16045 GCA_004027295.1 Dolichotis patagonum
TTTGGGTTGTAGGTGGCTGGAGTTCTGTATGCTTCATACCTCTGCATATCATTTCTTTTTTCTATGCTTGGGAAATTTTCTTTAATAATTTCTGTGAATAGCCTTTGTAATTCCTCTGATTTGATTCCTGCTTCTTCATTCACATACTTTATTCTTAAGTTATAGATCCTCTTATCATCTTCCAGTCTTTGTATCTTTAATGCCTGCTCCCTTGTTATTTTTAAGAGATCTTCCCTTTCATGACCCCACATTGCAAGCCTGTGTTCAATTTTTGATAGTCTATCTTTGGTTTCTTTCAAGCAGTTTTGCCAGCTTTCTATGGAGTCTTTAGTTTCCTGATAATCTCTTTGAATCTGTTTCATGAATTCTAGGTTTTTCCTGAATTCTTCATCAAATTTTTCTCTCCATTTTTGTTCCTCCATTCTTCTGTCTGTGCCTTCTTGAGAGGTGCCCAGCCCTTCTTTTATTAAACTACTTATCTTTTGTTTAATTTGAATTAATATTTCAGTTTTGGTCCCACTTACAAGGTCCTGAATATATCTGTTTATGTCCGCTAACGCTGTGTTTGATGTTGCGTTATTGCTGCCCTCAATCTCTTTTGTATTTACCTCTCCTGGATCAATGTTCTCAGGGTTGGAGGCTGGGAGTTGTTTCTTATTTCTCCCTTTCGTCATGTTTTTGGTTCCTTCCATACAAATGTACAGTGTAATGCCCAGACCCTTTTCTTGTTGGTTAAGGCTCCTCTAGAGGGCACAGGCCAGGAGCTTTAGCCCTCTTCAATAAGTTATCAGAGATTAGAGTTCACCCACGGGCAGTGTGCGCTAGCTCCTCCCCTCCGGGCCAGTCAACCCCTGCAGGCCTTCACTGTGTCAGCATGCACTGATCTCAGGGAAGTATTATTGTAGCAACTCACTGTCTCCCTGCTAGGGGCGCAGCCTAATCCAAGCAGATCCCACCAATCCACTCGGCGAGGGGAGCAACCAGCTGAAGCCACTTCCTTAGGGAGTTAGGGCTGTCCTGCCCAAATCCAACATGTCATCCAGTCAGTTACCCCTTTCCTGTGGGAAAGTCCCAGTCCTACCACTCACCACGTGCTGGTGCCTGTCCCGAGAACTGCAGGACTCCCCGACCTCTGACTTCAGTGCGGCTGCAGTGGGAATTCACGGTGCCTCTGGGTGGGTCGAGTGCAGGGCCGGTCCGGGCAAGCTGGATGCAGGGCTGTTCAGCTTTGCGCTCTGGCGGCTCAAGCCAGTCATTATGGTGTGGATCACTTGTTCAGGTTGGGCAGGAATTCAGGCGGCTCGAGGAGGGCGCCGTGCTTGCTGACCTTAGCTTCTCTGATGGTAGTCCCAGGTCCTCATATTCGAGTGGTTTTTTGCAGTTTAGTTTTTCCCTGGGTTGTGAGAGTCCATCTCTATCTGTTTGGGTCTCTCCAGGGTGTTTTATTCTGGCATTTTAGCTGTCTCTCTCAGAGAGGGTCTCTTTCTACTTACCAGTCCGCCATCTTGTTCCAAGACCTCATCTTAATTTCTCAAAAACTGTTTTAACGTAAAGTTTGAGTCCTGGGCCAACCATTTATCAGTGTAACTCTGAGCCAGTTGCTTAAGATCTCTAGTTTCAGTTTATGGATCTATAAAATAGTATCTACCTCATGGGGTTTTGTGAGTATGAAAATAAGCTTAAATATGTATGTGTAGATACAGAAGCGTAGGAAACTGGTGGTATATAGTAAGTGCTATTCAGTAAAAGCTGCTGCTATTGTTACTATTTGAGATTTCCATAGATAATAGAGCTCTATAGTAGTCTAGAACTTAGGAAGGCAACTTAATTAAATGAAACAAAGTCATCATGGCTTCCTTTCCTTCTGCAGGATTTGCAAATGTAACAATGGCTCCTAATTCTTCTCACGGACCCATTGCAGTGGACCAAGACCCTGCTACCCAGTCCATCTTTAATGAGTCTGTCCTGGAATCACAGGTAATGTGCTGTGCTCATACCATAGTGCTTACACCTAATTGAAGTGTAAGGTGATGTAGCATTGTGGTAAACATTTTAAAAGCTTAAACATCAATAGTCATTAGTTAGCAGTTGTGGCTGATAGACTTGCTCTTAGACAAGCATATCGCACTTCCTGTGAGTAATGTTTGTATTAAACAAGACAGGACACTAGATAGTCAACAGTTAGTGAATGCTTACCTAGAAGATATGTCCTATTGTTACCCTCATTTAGCAGATGAAGAAAGTAAGGCTCAAAAAGATTGTGACTTGTCCAGCATCATGTGGTTTGCACCAGAGGTGAAATTCTGAGTTAGCTTGTGTGGCTCCACAAGCTACCTCCTTCTGTCATTAAGGAGGCAGCAGGGAACCCCTTGCAGTCAGAGAGATCTTGTTCTGTGCTTACTGGCTGTGTGATCTTGAGTTGTTTCCTTAAGATTTCTGAGTTGGCTCAACTGGTCTTTTCTTTTTTCTTTCTTTGTTCTTTATTAAATGGGAATAGAATATGCCTGATGCAGCTGAGATATGCTATATAAAGGATCTGGAATAATGCCAGGAATATAACCCTTTCTTAAATGTTGGTCATTTTTAATGTATTAGTACATTTAAAAGGGAATTACCCAGGAAATCTGGAATTTATGGGAAGATAATAGTACCATATAAGATGCTGAACTAATAATATACTAATTAGCTATATTCTAACATAATTGAAACTCTTAGTCAAAATGTTTAGAATTTTGAGATTGTAAATATTTTTTAAAGCTCACAATGAATTTATAATAAAACAACTATTTAGAAGTGACCAGGACTTAGTGCTTTTTAAACAATTTCCTTATTTATTCCTTCCATTATAAATAAGGGAGAATCTTTAATTGAAGGGATGACTCTAGGGAATTGCACATTTGGAAGCATAAAAGATGTACTCATTATATTGTCATTGGCATGTGGACATGGCGAGAGCTGAGGGTCAGGAGAAGACTAGATCCTGACAGGCGGAAGACCCAGAAAGTCAAGAATTTAGTAAAGGATTTTCAGTGAATTGGAGTCACATGAGATTGCCGGCAGGGTGGAAGGTGTATTGGAAAGGGGCAAGACTAGAGAGAGCATCCGTGCCTTAGTCTGCTTTGTTTTTTTTGTTTTGTTTTGTTTTTTTGCTAATAATATAATGCAGGCTGGGTTGGTTATGAAGAGAAGAGGTTTATTTTGGCTCGTGTTTCTCATGTAAGGCTGAGGATCAGCATCTGTTGATGGTCTTGTTAGCAGGGTGCTGAGGTGACAGGGGAATCGTGCAAAATGAAGCCAAACTGGCTTTTAATAGCAGAACCACTTGTGACATAACTCATTAATCTATTAGTCCAATAAGAGATTAATCCAGTCATGAAGGCATATAATTAATTAATTCCTATCTGGTTCCATCTCTTAAGATCTCATAATGGGGATTAATCTCTCTCTCTCTCTTTTTTTTTTTTTAAATCAGTACTGGAGATCCAACTCACTGCTTGCAAGGCAGGCCCTTATGCTGCTGAGCTAAATCCCCAGCCCCTGGGCATTAATCTCAACATGAATTTAGGAGGGAACAAGCCGTATTTGAACCCCGGCAGTCTGGTTAGAAGACTTGGGTTGGAATCTTGATGAGAAGTGTTAAGGGCCTGACCTAAAGTAGTGCCAATAGTGAAAAAATAAGGGTGAGGCATACATTTGAGAGAAATTAAAGTGGGTAGAGTTGACAGGATTGAATGGCTGCTTAGATGTGATGAGTGAAAAAGAAACTCCTAGTTTGCTGGTTTGAACATCTGAGTAGGTGGCACTGTTCATAGTCTTAGGCAATATACGCTGAACAGATTTCCGAATGAAGGGAAGGCTTAGGAAGCTGTTTGGTTTTGGACATATTGGGAAGCGATATCTTTTTAGCAGTTGAATGTAAATGTATAGGGCTCAAGAGAGATCTGAGTAGAGATAAAGATTTGGAAATTAACAGCATTTGACTTGAAACTATAACTTTGGACTTAGATAAAATCATTTAAAGACTCAATCAGAGGAGAGCAGAAGAGGTCCAAAGGGAGAACTTTGAATCCTATCAGATACAAGGGAAGGGGAGGAAAAAAAAGCCAACTGGGCATCTTAGCACATGCCTGTAATCTCAGCACTTGAGAGGCTGAGGCAGGAGGATCACTGTGAGTTTGAGGCCAGCCTGGGCTACAAAGTAACTTGAAGGCCAGTCAGAACTGCATAGTAGACCCTAACTCAGAACCAAAACAAACAACAAACAAAAAACCAGTACAAGAGGTTGGGAAGGAACAGCCAGAAAAGAATAAAATTCAAGAAAATACAGTGTCATGGAAGTTAAAGAATAAATAGTATATCAACAAGATTTTAAAAGAAAAAAATGAGTGATCATTGAGGTCCAATAATTTAGAATAGGAAAGGAAGATAAGGACAGAATAAATGTGTTGATGTTGACCTTGCAGAATGGAGTGGTAGAGCAGAAGCAAAATTCTAAGGCATGGATGATAATTAAGAAGTGGGAACAACTTGTTGAAGAAGTTGGGGGAGTTTGAGAGTAGCTCAAACATAGGTATAGGGTCGGGGTAAGATGGGAGCGATTTGCTCACATTTAAATTTGTGAAGCAGAGAGAGGTAAAAGGGTAGGGCAGTGGGGAAGCAGGTAGAGAGAGGGAGAGGAGGCTGAAGATGTTGGAGAGATAAAGGTCAATTGATGGGGTGGAAGGAAGTGAGTGGCTTTGAATTCCAGAACACATATGAAGGCATTAACCTTGGGAAGCCTCTTGAGTATGACAGAAAGAACCGATAATGACATGAATGAAACCTTGTACTATTTATTTTCTTGTGTTGAGCCAGGCTCTTAATGAAGTAGATGATGGAGAGGAAGGAACTGTTAATAGCCAGTCTGAAGAAAGTGAGAATGAATCAGATAACTCTCTGAACCCTCAGTCTAATATGAACACAGACAGGTATGTATACATGTCATGAATATATATAGTTACGACCTTTTTTGCAAGTCTATTTTGAATGTTTTTGAACTGCATGTTTTTTCTTTTAATTAACTGAGTTTACTTTTATTAAAATTTTTTTGTATGGATATAGTTTCAACAAAACTGAAGAATAGTATAAAAAAACTCCTGTACATTTTTCACTTCTTATGTTTGTTTTATAATTTTTTGTTCTGTGTTTTTTACTCACATGCACATGCATATGTATATCCACACATTTTGACAACCATTATATTTATTTTGATAATTATTTGTCATAGATTTGACCAGTGGAGCGTCTCCAAATCATTCCTGTGCCCATTTTTATATCTTTTTTCCCCTCTTCATTTAATTTTGGTACACGATGAGTCTTCTTATACTTTCTCTGCTATGGAATCAGCCATTTCTTTGAGAAGCACTATGTCTTAGTTATTTTTCTCTCTTGTTGGGACAAAATACCCGACACTCAAATTTAAAGAAGGAAAGGTTTACTTAGCTCACAGTTTGTGGAGGTTTCAGTCTATAATCAGCTGGCTCCAAAGCAGGGTGGCGCAGCACAAAGACAACAGTTTATAGTGGCGGAAGACAGCAAAAGCACCGAGAGCAAAAGTAGGGGACAGCAAGCCTCTTTTCTTCCCTTACAGTGTATGCAGGCTACCTGCCCTAGGGTGGTTGTAGCACTCACACTATCTCTTTGCCCTCTTTTTGCACAGATGAGGATATTTACAAAGTGAAGACCCTGTCCCCTACTGAGTCACTTAAACTTCTAAACTTCTCACCTTGACACAATGAATAACGTCTTAGAGCAGTAAGTGCCTGTCCTGTATACCATAGGATGTAGAACTGCTAAGTTGCTTAGTTAAGCTTCTAAACTTTTCAAGTTGACACACTGTAGCAAACATCTTGACAACCTGGCAACCAGACACATTTCTTTAAATTGCTCTTCACATACAAAGACATGTTTTATTCTTAACATTTCACATCTTGAACATTATAACATAGATTTAACAATAAGAACCAGCACTAAGTCCACTAACATTATATTACTTTAGAACCATAACATTTCACCCCTGATCCCCCAAAGACTCTTTGCGGCCTTTTAGGAGCTGCAGAGAACTGGCAAGGGGCGACGGAGAGACGACTCCGGAGAACAGGCTGATGGGGCAGATCTGATTTTATTACAGAAGTGCAGGAGTATATATAGGCTGAAGAGGAAGGGCGGAAGTGAGCTCAGAGGAAGGGTGGGATTGAGCTTCAGGAAGGGTGGAAGTAGGCTTAGAGAAGGTGGGGATGCACTGGGGGGCAGGCTCCAAGCGGGGGAGGGGGGTTGGCGGCCCTGGCAGGGATGCTGTACTCGGTGCGCCAAGGAGTGGGGAGTCTGAGTGTGCTCAGACTCTCTTCTGCCAGGGCGGCCAGCCAGACCTCAGGACCTCGACCTCCCACAGATTCCCCCTATTTTTTTATTAATGCCAATTGTATGGAGGCCATAGTGGCTTGTTGAGAATGTAAGGTGTGGACCCGGGTGCATAACATCCGTAAGACATAAAACCCAATTAATCCCAGTAATCCCAGGAGTCCCAGAGTGAGGAGATTAGAGGGCGAAAAGAAACGTAGGTTATGTAAGAGGTCAGTGAGGATAGGGTCAGCACTGGCATTTGGATGGAGTCAATTGTCTATATTTGGTTGGTGAGCTGTAAAGACAGGTTCCAATAGGTGCTGTTGTATGGACCCAAAATCCAGTCATGAAGTGAAAGACGCGCAGCCAACAGGTTGGCAGGTTTTGGAGTAATGCAAAGCACCACAGAAGTGTAGCGTTGGTCACAGGCTGTAGTAGCAACATGCTATAAGTCTTGTAACTCGGTGTCTAGCAGATCGATCTGTTGCTGAAGGTTTAATAAGGCCATGTGAGTGTAGGCGTTTATCTGTTGGTGCATTCGAAAGGTTTCTGCGACAGAGGTAGAGAGGTTGTTGAGGGCAGTGGTGGTTAGTGTGGACTGGGATAGTGAGACGGCTGCAGCTGCTGTAAGGAAAGCTATGATGAGCACTGTTATGGTGGAAGCTCTGAAGTCTTGCTTTTGGTGGACCTGCAAGGAAGTCTTGGACATTTGGAGAGGCAGACCAGGGGCCTGCCAGCTAGAGACATTTATGGGAACCTAGAGTACTGAGGGTGTACTAGGGACAAACATGTAGGGGAGGGTTCTATTCCAGCAGTTAGTAAGCCAACAGGTATTATTTGAGGTACAATTAAAAACAAGGTTGGTAGAGAGCAGTAGCAGGAAAGGGGCAGTGATGCAGGCACGAGAAGTAAAGGAAACAGTAACATTGGTAGTAATGCTGTTACGTGAAGGAGGGATAGAAACCAGAGGGAGGCCGGTTTGGCACAGGGATTGTATGTTTGGTACCTCATCAAGGCTGCTGCTGCACATCTGTTGGGTATTTCCTGATCCTGTGGAGCTGTTGGGGGGGGGTTATAATATGTGAGGGTGCCATTTGTGAAAAGCAGGTTTCCCATAGTCATCAGTGGGGTCAACTCAAGGCAGCGAAAAAGACCAACATAAATAATGTGTGGAAAAGATTGTTTGTCTCCCTGAAAAGAAGAGGGTGACAGCCTATAAAGTTGGTCGTATAATTGGTGACAGAAATGAACAGGTGTAGAGGGAAGTAAAGTTATCATTTGCATAAGGTTTGGAAGAGGGTCGGCAGGGTTGCCAGGGAATTTCACGTAAATCAGCTGGGATTCTTCGTGGAAGGTACCTGCAACGGGAGAGAGAAGGAACAGCAGTAAGTATTTTAGGGTCTTTAAAGCAAGAGAAGGTGTCGAGAGTAGCACTATCTGTAGATTTACATTTACTCACAGGGAACCAGAGTGTACCCTGCATGAGCGGTTGGGGCCTTGTAGTGTTTAAATAGGGGAAGTCTGCTGAAACATGGCGAATGAGGGTGAGGCAGATGTTGTCCGAAGCATCGATGGGGTTGTCCGAAGCGTTGACGGGGTTAGCCTGAAAAGTCAAGGGGTTAGGAATCTCAGGAGGAAGCGTTCAGTCCATGAACAGTACCTGTTGTGGAGAGAAGTGAGGATCACAGGGCAAGTCAACGGTACAGCTAGACAGAAAGAAATGAGGGAAGGTGGGAGCATCAGATGTGACAATCAATATGGCAGGTGGGTGGTGAACAGCAGCCCGGACAGTGCCCTGTTGAGCCACTGCAGAATTTAAGGTGAGAAGTGCACACATCATGAGGAAGAGCTTTGAGAGTGTTTCTTCTTCACGGGGTAAAGCACAGTGTGCCTGGTCACAGAGGCTTTTGATATCACCCCAGGTGACAGACAGAGGCCAACAAGGGCGGAGACATCGTCATCGGCGTGTGGGCCCACCTCCTGGGCCTCTCTTGTCGTCCTCAATGGTCAGGCGTTGCATCTCTCTGGTCGGTGGCCGGCCAGACATCACAGGCAGGGACCCACTGCGGATGGGGGCTGTTTCTGGAAAGACACAAATGAATCCTCTGCCTTGGGTTAGTAACGAAGTGGGGGGTTGCCACTGTTGTGTTATGGGGTCCTTCCAGGGAACAAGGGGGAGGGGGTAGGAGGAGCCAGGAGAGGTCCCCAATGTTTGTGAATAGGGGAAAGGCCCTTGTCATCGAAAGTTAGGAGGTTTATCGTTATAAGGCCTTCGTGATTAGTTCATCTGGTGTGCCTCGGGGGTACAGTTCCCCCTCCTTTTTTAATAGCGTGTCTAAGGTATGATGGGCCTTTTCCATGATAGCTTGTCCCTGAGGATTATAAGGAATACCATGGTGTAAGGTGTTACTATATTTAGTGCATGCTTGTTTAAAGGTTTCACTGGTGTAGCACAGCCCATTATCTGTTTTTAAGTTCCAGGATACTCCCAGCATGAGGATCGCCTTTTCTAATGTTCTCATGGCATGTTTGGCAGTTTCTCCAGTCAGGGCTATAGCCACAGTAGCCCCGGAGAAGGTGTCTTTGACTACACGAATGTATTTTAATTTGCCGAATGGACTGTAATGTGTAACATCAATTTGCCAGCGTGCATTTGGGCAGAGGCCTCGGGGTTTTGTACAGCCCTGAGGTTGTAAGGGTCCCAGTGGTAAGAAAGGTGCACAGGTGGCACAGCTTCATACCAGGTGTTTGCAGGTAGGTTTGGGAACCTCTGGGAGGAGCTGATGTATAGCCTTCGAGGATAAGTGAAATCTGGAGTGAAGAATTTTAGCTTGAGTAAGGGGGTCAGTTAGGGCCGTTTGTATCGCTTGTATGGAGACTAAGTTGTCAGCAGCCTGATTTCCTTGGGCTAATGGGCCTGGGAGCCCGCTATGGGAACGAATGTGTGGGATGTACCAAGGGTGCTTGCGATGTGCTTGGGAGTATCTTATAGGGCTTTTAGCGCTTTGTCTAGCAAAGTGCTTTTTGTTTTTAAGATAGCATGAGGGATAACATGACAAGTTTGGACAACATAATGGCTATCAGAGAATATATTGATTGAATAGTTTGGGAGGTCCTGTAATACTTGGATGACTGCTAAAAGCTCTGCCAGTTGGACTGAATAAGATTGTTTGGTGACCCATATCTGGGGATTATGATAGGCATGATGGTGATGTATGATGCATGTATATGCCATCTTGGAGACACCTGCGAAAGCAACCCTGCTATAGGGAATAGGTTGCTATTCCCTATGGGAAGTGACAGGGTTTCATGAGAGGGAGCTGTGGGAGTCCCTGTAAGAGAGAGTCCAAGGGGTAGTGGTTTGAAAGTTGTCCGGGAAAGTCTAGGAGAAGAGCTTGAAGATCATAATTGTTAAAAAGTTGAGCTTCTATTTGTTTTTGGATAAGGGGGAGTATGATGGTATCAGGCTCAGAGCCATAGTGTTGTATGGCTAATTTTTGTAATTGAGTTCCAATTTGGCAGACCGCTGGGAGCAGAGGGGTAATCTTGGATAAAGAGGAATAGGCCAGGTGGGCCCACATGAGGGGGCCCTTTTGCCAGAGAACCCCTAGGGGCATGGTGAGAGTCACAAGTATGATGGCAGTTAGTGGGCTGGTGGGATCAAAGCGTTGGACTTGTGAGGCTTGAATGTGTTTCTCTATATAGTCAAGGGTAGTATGTGCCTCGGGAGTCAGGACCCTAGGTGAGGCAGGGTCTGGGCTCCCTTGTAAAAGATCATATAGGGGACGCAATTTGTCTGAAGCAAGGGGCATAGCAGGCTGAAGCCAGTTAATAATCTCACATAATTTTTGCAGTTCTGCCAACGTGTAAGAGTTTTGTCTGAAGAGTCTAGGAGCTATCAGGGTAACCTGTTGTGAGATGTGATGACCTAAGAAAGTATATGGCGATTTAGTTTGGATTTTGTCTGAGGCGATCTGTAGGCCAATGGTGTTTAGGTTTGTTATTAGTTGTTGGAGTCCTATTTGTAGGAGATGCTGATCGGGGTGGGAAAGGCAGATGTCATCCATGTAATGGATGCAGTGGTAGGCTTGTGTGAGGGGCTTTATGGCCTGATCTACATACATTTGACAAATGGCTGGACTACTGATCATTCCCTGGGGGAGTACCTTCCAGTGGTACCTCTCACAGGGTCCCTGATGATTTACTTTGGGGACGGAGAAGGCAAATTTGCATCAGTCGGCTTTCTGTAAAGGGATGAAGAAGAAGCGGTCCTTTACATCTATTATAGCTATAGAATGATCCCGAGGGATAGCTGTAGGAGATGGTAATCCCGGTTGTAGAGCTCCCATTTTTATAATATGTTTGTTAACCTCTCTAAGGTCATGAAGTAGGCGAGATTTGTTTTTGTGTTTTTTGTGTATCACAAATGCTGGGGTGTTCCAGGGGCCGTTTGAAGGCTCTATATGTCCCTGTTGAAGTTGTTCTTTAACTAATTGATGAAATGCCATTAATTTCTGGGATGTCAAGGGCCACTGTTCCACCCATACAGGCTCATTAGTGTTCCATTTTAACTGTATGGGTTGTGGTTTTACCGCTGGACCAGTAGCCCCTATGAGGGGGGGAGTGGCTCTGTGGTTAGTTTGATGTTTAGTTGAGCAAGGATGTCTCTCCCACAAAGGACTTGAGGGAACCCCTTTAAAAAGAGGAGTTAGAAATGGCCAGAGTGCCTCTCATTATCTCTCCATGATAGTAAAGTAGCTGTTTGGGTGGCAGGTTGATGGCCAGTGGCCCCTTAGACTAGCAGTCCAGGAGGTAAAGGCCAGAATTGTGCATATGGGTCAAATGGTCAACAGGAGCGCTCAGCTCCAGAATCAGTTAAATCCGAGATTGTCATTTCCTCAACTGTCAAGGTAAGTAATGCTTTATTTTGAGTTATGGATATAGTCCACGGGATCTGAGAAGATTTTTTTTATTTCCCTCTTTTGTGGTTGGGCTGAGGGTTGCCCCTTTGGGAGTTTAAAAGTTTGCCATCTTTGTTTGTTTTGGATCTACAGTCTTTAGCCCAGTGATATCCTCTTTTACATTTAGGGCACGGTGTAGGGGGCTTTGATTTAGTAGTGTTGGTATGTTGTCCCTTTTGTGGGCAGTCTTTGGCAAAATGGCCAGGGGTTTTACATGTGAAACAGAGCAATAGTCTGGCAGTGCCTATTTGTAGGTGAGCTGCCAGGGCTGCTGCTAGGGCTTGTGCGCCTTGGGCATTTACTTCTCTGCAAGCTAGGATCCACCTGTCAAGGTCTTCATTTTTGATGGGGGCTATTAATGTCCTGCATGTGGGGGTAGCTCCTTCAAAAATCAACTCTTTAGCCAGAGCCTTAGAAGCTCCCTTATGTTGTACCTTTGGTTTACAGGATTCTGGAACTTTAGAAATGAAGGAGGCAAAGTCCTCATTAGCCTCCTGCATTAGTTTGCTCATTGGAGTTACAGGGCCTGCATGACAGCGGTTAAAGGCTCTCAGGGCAGGCAGCCTGACTTGATCAAAATACTGGGGAGAACCTTGTGCCTGTACAGCTGGAGAGGCATAAATGCCTTCTCCCATAAGGCACTCATAATTGAGTATCACATTGGCTCTAAGGTTTCTTTCTGCTTGTTGTTTGCATTCATTTTTATAGAGAGCCAACCAGTCTAGGTATTGACTGCTACTAAAAATGGCTCTTGCTAGCTGTTTCCAGTCAGTGGGACAATTAAGTTCCATACTGACTGTTTCAAGGAGTTGTTGGGCAAAAGGTCCTTGGATGCCATCCTCCTTGACTGCCTCCCAGAGTGCTTTAAGGTGGTATGTTCATGGGGATACCAGTGCAGAGGGCGAGCAGGACTCTGATGTAAATTAACAGGAAACACATCATTTACCTCTTTTTCCCATTCCCAATGTTTTGCCCGATTATCTCAAGTACAGCACAAGCCCTCATAATAATCATGCTAATAATCTGTAGTGGTAGACTGAGATTTTCTGTTTATATTTGTCTGACAGTAGGATTTCCATGGATCTTCAGGGTGTAATGACCCATCATCGCCAGTAGGTGGCACGGCTGGATAGGCAGGTGGGTCCTCCCTGTCAAGTTCCGCTTTCATCCTCTGACAGGGCGGAGGTTCCGGCCTGTCAGCACATGGAGAACTCGGCCGGGGTGGGGACACTTCTCTCGGTGCCATCTTTGGAGCCTTTAAGGGCTCGAGAGAAGGGTATATTTTTGTTACTTTAAACGGCGGAATAGAGGCTCTCTCCTCCATTGGGTTTATTTGATCTTGCTGACTCAGCGAGAGATCATTCTCCAAGTCTTGGGTAAGGGATGGACCCCCCGCGCGCGCTGTGGTGGCACAAGCGGCAGGATCCACTAACAGCAGGAAGGCCTCTGAATCTACCCCAGCGATGCTGTCTGAGCCCGTTAGGCACACTCTGATGGTGAGCAGAGCAGGTTGGAGCCCCAGGGGAAAGATTTTCCCTTCATGTTGTTTAGCCGCTTGGACTTGCTTTAGGAGCCGAGTCCAAGTCTGAGGGTCCCATAAATAAGTGGTGTGGAGCCAGGGATTAAGGGGGGGAAGGATTTCCCAATATTGGGAAAGGGTGGAATAGGCAATTTTGCATTGCCTAGTTTGCAAGAGGACAGCAAGAGCCGTGCCTGCGGGTGCTGCTCCTTGCGAAACGCAGGGCCCATGATGTGGGCGGGGGCCACTTACAGAGTCCAAGGAGGCATTCAAGCCCCACGTTGGGCACCACTTGCAGCCTTTTTGGGGCCATGGGGGACTGGCAAGGGGTGATGGAGAGACAACTCCTGAGATCAGGCTGATGGCACAGATTTTATTGAGGAAGTGCAGGAGTATATATAGACTGAAGAGGGAGGGTGGAAGTTATCTTAGAGAAGGGCGGGATTGAGCTTCAGGAAGGGCGGAAATAGGCTTAGGGAAGGCAGGGATGCACTGGGGGAGCGGGCTCCAAGCGGGGCAGCCCTGGCAGGGATGCTGTACTTGGTGCGCCAAGGAGGTGGGAGTCTGAGTGTGTTCAGACTCTCTCTTCTGCCAGGGCGGCCAGCCAGACCTCAGGACCTCAACCTCCCACACTCATGTACATGCCTTTATGCAAAAGGCATTTAGTCCATCTGCAAGAGATACCAAAGACCTAACCATTTCAGCATTGCTGAAAAGTCCAAGTTCCAAGTAAGGCAGACTCTTAGCTTCAAGCCCCTGTACAAATGAAAAGTTAAAACATTCCCAACATTCAATGGCACAAGATAAACATTTTCATTCCAGAAGTTACAAACGGGGATACAAAGGAACCCAGTAGTGCAAACATTAAATCCTATAATTCCTTGTGCAGCATCTAAGGCAATCTGGCAAATTGTGAGCTCCAAAAAATTTGGGTAGCTCCCATCCCTACAGCACTTCTGGTGATTATAGCTCATGTGGCATCTCTCTTAAGCCCACTTTGCTCCCTCTGTATAGCTTTCCTTAGATGTTCCACGTTCCTGGCTTTTCCAAACTTTTATGGCCTCTAATGCACCTTTGACTTCACCCTCATAACTTCACACATTGCCCACTCAGGGCCACACTGCATGGCCTCCCAGGGTTTCTGAAATTAGGGTGGAAGCCTTCTTAACCCCACAGTGCTTACTGTTGGATACACTTAAAACCAGCACCTTATGGATGATGCCAAGGTCAGTAGCCAGACTTTCCTTTCTTTTGGCTGTAGAGGTCAAGTGCCTGGATTACTGGGCACCCTAAATCCAACTCTAGGAAAAAATTTTCTATGCTGCTGCCATTCTGGAAAATAGTGTAGCTGCTACCATTGTGGAACATGGTGCTCTGTGGCTTTTTCCTCAAAGCAAAGTCTTTCACCTTTGCAGTTTGGAGCCTGCAAAAAGTAGAGACTTGCTGCTTTTTGAAATGC
This sequence comes from Dolichotis patagonum, assembly GCA_004027295.1. NCBI lineage: Eukaryota > Metazoa > Chordata > Mammalia > Rodentia > Caviidae > Dolichotis > Dolichotis patagonum. Next base: position 14,321 of record PVJX010038915.1, read on the forward strand.
CCTCAGGCCATCTGTTATATTCTCCTGTGTTTTCTCAGCAATTGAGATCTCCTCAGCTCTGTCTTTGTAGTCAACAGCTTTACTGGAGCTTCCATTCTGGCTGAACTAACATTTTAAATCATCCTGCTGGGCTCTCTGCTCTTGATTCTCAGCATAAATCTGGCTGAAAGCCCCATCAATAGCCATGCCACCACCTTAACATTTGACTGCCTTGCAGTTTCTTCTGCCAGATTAATTAGCCCACTACCCTTATTGTTAGTCTCAGTGTCTGGACACAAGCAAAGTGTAGACAAACTTTGTGCCAACTCATAACATCGTCTGGAGTCCATCCCTCAGTGCAATTCTTCCCAGCAGAAACCTCCCGAGCCTGGTCTTTACCAGCAGGATTTCTGACAGCCTTGTGGTCTTCTGAGCTCTGACCAGAATCTCCCATACTGAACAGCCTAAGGCACTGCAGCTCTACTTTTTTAGGTGACCTCTCCAAACCTTTCCAAACTCTTTCCACAAGCCATTCCCAAAGGCTGTTGAACTACATGGTCAGGTACAGTCACAGCAAGGACTCCACTCCTCTGGTATCAAATTCTGTCTTAGTTACTTTTCTTTCTTGTTGGGACAAACTACCTGATGCCCAAAGTTAAAGGAGGAAAGGTTTATTTAGCTCACAGTTTATACAGGTTTCTATCTGTAATCAGCTGGCTGCAAAGCAGGATGGCATGGCACATGGGCAACACTTCAGAGTGGCAGAAGACCACAAAAGAACAAGAGCAAAAGTCAGGAGGAGGGAAGAGAGGAAGCTTCTTTTCCTCCCTTATATTGTATGCAGGCCACGTGCTGTGGGGTAGGCGCAGCACTCACCATCTCTCTGCCTTCCTCTTGCACAGATGAGGATGTTTACAAAGTGAGGACCCTGGCCCCCTGCTGATGCACTTAGTTAGACTTCTAGACTTCTCACATTGACACAGTGAACAACATCCTGAAGGGTAAGGACCTATCTTCTACACCTTGGGATGTAGAACTGTTGAGTTACTTAAGCTTCTAGACCTCAAGTTTACACAAAGAATCAACCATAATACATTGGTTCATTTTATTGAAGAGTGGTTGGAAACCAAGAAAGTAGTAAGTGTGCTTATTGCTGAGGATCCTTGTTTTTCATACCTCTCAGTGGATACACACAGATATATGTACATATAATCATACATACCTACAGCCATATGTAGAGCTTATACCCATGTTAAAATCTGCTTTCTGCCTATTGATTAGAAATTACGAGTTTACATGGAGGAGTTTAACACTACTGGATTTTGCTTAGCCTTCTCCAATTGACGTTTGTTCCCTCCTCTTTAGAATTGAGAAGTGTATCTCCAAGCATTGCACAGTACATTTATTCATATTCTGTCTTGCCATCCATAGAAAACAGGTTTGGAATTGCCATTTCCATACTACTACAGAAATAAAACCGTGTAGCAAAGTTCAAGATTTATCAAAAGGTTATTATATTGATATACCTAGGTTCATTTTTTTCCTATTTTTTTTTTTATTTGAAAGACAATAAAACAAAAGGGGGCAGTACAGAGCAGATCAGAACAGGACAACATAGGCAACACAGTACTTTACATTAAGTCAACTGGACATCAACAGTAGCTAACACCATATCTCTTACTCTGCTATAGTTGAGCATAGTTTCAAATATAATAATATCAAACATAACACAATAGTATAAAGCCA
>PVJX010038916.1:0-16052 GCA_004027295.1 Dolichotis patagonum
ATTCTCTTAAGTGAAATAAACCAAACTCACAAGGGTAAATACCATATAATCTCCCTAATATGAGATTTGATAAGAGTATATAAGACTTTATGGTAAGCATGAGTCCCCATCTCACAGCTTCGAAGTCTTTCAAAGTTTTCAATCATCAGTTGGAATGGTGTTATCCTGTTTTGTTTGACTGTATCATACTTGATGATATAAATAGCTGTTTTGAAGAAAACAAAACATTGTGACAGCTATTGCTGATTTAATATCATCCTTCTTAGAAGTCCTACCATGCTTTTTTTGTTCTACTACCATTGGTTCTATCACATTGTGTCTTATTGGAATTTGAATATGTGTGATAGCTAAAACAATTTTTTTTCTTTTCTATTAAAAATGAGATATTACAGTACCTATTGAACATTTTCTGTTATTCGTTTCAGAAATCCCTGTAATTCTTTCACTCTATGCATGGCTTTACACTATTTTGTTATGTTTGATATTATTGTATTTGAAACTATGCTCAACTATAGCAGAGTAAGAGATATGGTGTTAGCTACTGTTGATGTCCAGTTGCCTTAATGTAAAGTACTGTGTTGCCTATGTTGTCCTGTTCTGATCTGCTCTGTACTGCCCCTTTTGTTTTATTGTCTTTCAAAAAATATATTTGTTAAAATAGGTGAACCATATTTAATGTTTTTATTTTTGCATTTTAGTAGTTCCTTTTATATTTTGGATAACAGTCTTTTACCAGATGAATTTGTGCAAATATCTTCTCCTTCTCTATGGCTTTCTTCTCATTCTTCCAGAACTGTTTTTCAAAGAGTAGAGGGGCTGAATACAAAGAAATAAGAGACGTTGTGAACATGTACCAAACCTCCATAATGAATGCAATCAGTACGTGCTGTCTATATGCACTAATAAAATAAAATTAAATTATAAAATAAAAGATAAGGTTAATACAGGAGACCATATACTCAGATATACCTTTAAATAAAGCAGGAGACTGTGGAAACTTTATCCAGCAGTTGTTAGATGACTCAAAGAAAATTAACCTAAGAATTACAGGAGTTAAAGATCAAAAGATAATACAAAAGATATAAAAATTTATATAAATCATAACAACAATCTTTCCTTGTATAGTGAAGCAATTCAACATACAGATAACCAAGACACACAGACTTCAAAATACCAATGATTAGAAAATAACTTCTCCCTAACACTCCATTGCTAAATTTCCAGAAATGCAATACAAAGGCATAGTTTCAAAGCCCTTTCTTGAAAAACTACAAATAAGTGATAAAGGCAAACATACCAGAATTACAGGTGATTTCTGAACACAAAATTTAAAGGTCCACGGAGCTTGGAGTATAGCTTTCTGAGCCCTAAAAATACAACGTTTAACCTAGACTAACTTGTCCAGAAAAACTATCTTTCAAAATTGATGCAGAAATAGGAATTTTATATGATACAGAGAATATTAACAAATTCATAAGCACCAATTTGCACTACAAAAATACTAAGATAATTCTAGACAGAGTCACAGAGGTAAACAGTGCCAAACAACCATAAAATGAATATATCTGGCAGTATGAGCAGTTAATCAATACAGAAAAATAAAGAAAAGATAAAATAATGCAATGTCAGAAATCAGTCAGTAATTTTCAGGAAGCACTCTCAGTGGAAAAGTTCTCACTTTCACAATCAAAAGACAAAGTTTGGAAGATTGAATAAAAACAACACTCAAATGTAAGCTGCATACAAGAGGCATATCTCATTCATAAAGAAACATATAGTCTTAAAAGTTAAAGGATGGAAAATGAGACTCCATGCCTGAAAGCAACTAGGAATAGTTATCTTATTTTAATACAAAGTGAATTTCAAGCCAAAATTGATCACAATAAACAAAGAAGATAACTGGTAAAGGAAACAATTCAGCAAAAAGTGATAATTATAAGTATAAATGCATGAAATGTGGAAGTATCCAGTGTCATGAAACAAATAGTACTAAATAGTAAAATCAGCTGTGTATCAACAGAATCCCAGTGAGAATGTACAATAGATGGGTAAACTAGACCAAATACTAACCAAGACATATCAGTGTTGATCCAAATCATCAAATAAAGGAATTTAATTAATAACTACAGATTGTTCTCCCCAACAACGGAAAATGCACTTTTCTTAGCAGTACATGGAATGTTCTCTAGAATAGAAATAGTAGACCATTTTGTGCTGATAAGTTAATATAAAAGAATCAAAACACTACTGCCCTGTTGCCTTGCCTTGGAGTCAGCCACCTATGGACTGAAACCTCTAAAAACTGTGAAACAAAATAAACTTTCCCTCTCTCAAATTGCGGGTGTCAGATATTGTATTGTAGCAATGAGAAACAAAACTTCTGTGCAGGGAGTCTATATATGCATGTACAATCTATCTACATAGCTTACAGATGTTGTATCTTTATTTAGATTTAAAGGGAAATATATGTAAAAATACTCAAGTATGATCAAGGAATAAATATTTGTTCTAAATACCATAAGGGATACAAAGCATGAAATATCCAGTCTATTGATACTGGAAAATGGAGCTTTCTCTGCCTTTCATAGACTTACATCTTAAAGATCCAAGGACTGTTTGGATTATGCCTACATGTGTAGCTTGTGTGCACAGATTTAATTGTGACCCACCTGTGACAGGCAATTTCATATTTGTTACTGCGTAATTGAAATTTCCATTTTTCTATCAGCAGAGTATGCATGTTACTCTAATAGTTCAAAACAAATTTGACATAGTACAAAAAGTAATGTGTGCTTTTTAGAAAAATTTACAGAGATACTCTGAAAAAATATGAGTGTATGTGATTAAATATTTCTATCCACAAGAGGATATTGATGCAGTCATCAGTGACTACTATCTGATTTTCATTGATTGTAATAAAAAGTATTAGTGGTCTTAATTTCAAAGAATCAGTATAATCTCTTATATATTATAAAAGCATAACTCAATGAAAATAGAAATCAATGGAAAAAAAATCACAGAAAATATGCATACCTATTTACAGTAGTACAACTCACAATAGCTAAACCATGGAAGTGTCTTATATGCCCATCAAAAGATGCATGGATAAAGACAATGTTGTATTTATACACAAAGGAACACTATCCAGCCATAAATAATGATAAATTTTAGTAATTTCTAGGAAAATGGATGGATCTTGTGACCATAATACTATATTAAATAGGGCAGTCACATAACATTAAATATAATGAGAGAGACATATTAATAAATAAGGTAGGTAGCCTCTGTAGAGATGGTAAAAGGATCTAGGGAATGAGGAAGAGGAGGAGCTGGTGGTCAAGGGATGTAAATGATCAAGATGTGCCCCCAAGGTGAACATAAGCATCATGTATTGCAGGCACATTCTGATAAAATGATTTTAAAGTAAATTATTATAAACCGTTTTCATCTTGTAGTAAGGTAGAACATTAGAACTTATTTCTTGTCTATAAATATGTTTTGGAACCTGTGATCCAAAACCCTTCCTTCAATTCCACTGACCACTATAATATTTTCTCCTTCTAGAAAATCAACCTTTATTCTGATTGATATTGCATGTAATATACAGATTATATTGAGAAATATGATCTCTGGAAAATATTGAAGTCTTTCATATCAACACAGGCTATCTCTGCATTTCAGTTCTTTGATTTCATTTACTGGAGTTTTGTAGATTTCTTCATGTGGAACTTGTATATATATTTATCCTTAAATATTTTGGTGAATGACAATGTAAATGATATTGTGTTTCTAACTGTAGGTTTCCCTTGTTCATTGCTGGTATATAGAAAATTATTAGCTTTTGTATATTAATTTTATACTCTAAAATTTCTATAATTTCCTATTTTTCCAAAACTTCTTCCAGGTAAAATTTTAAATGATACCAAGGTATAGATTTGGATATGGCATGTTTATTTGTATGTGTGTATATAATGAGCACAGAAAGCTGCTTATTTTATATCTAATGGATTTAACTGCATTTCTTCAAATTTATATCTCTCTGTATTTAATTATGACTTATAATGTCATCTTGACCAATGTTATAAACATTTTCAATTGTACAATAAATATAAATTGGAGGAATAGTATATAAGAGGAACAAAATTCTAATTGTCTCATGGTTCAAACTCTTAGCATTTCATATATTTACATTCAAGTTTTTGTAAACTTTTAATAGGTATTATTGTTGACAATCAGTACTGTATATGTTTCTTCAGGTAGCACTATTTTTAAAATGAGTAGTACACCAAAGCACTTTCTTTGTGTAATTTTATCAATTTTTGAACAACTATTTCGAGTAGCTTGGTAATATGTTGAATTTCATTAACAAAATCAATTGATTTGTATTAATATATTTTCCATTTTACCACTTTATAAATAATCTTATGAAGGTAGCATTAGCATAGAAATTAAATGTTTTATTTTTACCTAAGATAGTAATAGCATGTATTAAATATGATAAAGGAAACAAAGCAAATCATCCAAGCCTGGTTGGGCCTCTGTTGCAGATTTTTAAAATTCTATCTACTATGTCATTCATCTTAGCCACAAACATTATTATATCAATGTCTTCACTTCAGAGAGGAAATGTTTTTCAAATGGAGTTCTCTTTAGAGCATTTATTTGCTCTCCTGCTCATTCTCATTCTTGAGAATTTTCCTCAAGTATATTTCACTCCTGAATCAGTACATCATGGCAGAAAGAGCATAAATCAGTGGACCATTTATTATCATATTGTGCATAACCTTAGTTTTCTTGTCTCCAAAATGAGAAGAATGCCTTTAATCTGAATTATTTGATGCTTAGTAAATAACATCTGTATGTGCATCTAGCACACATGATGCTAGATGAATCTAAGGCACTCCTAGAATGTAATTTGAATCTTAATTAAGGTTTAAGCTATTAACCAGGTAATTTATAGGCACCTAAGATAAACTTCTCTCATGAAAAGAATGATTTGCACTGTCAGATACTCACCATCAGTGTGTGGATATTTAGCATTTGCAATGTGACCCCTTTAGCTGCAGGATCATATTTTTAATTAGTACAGTTAATTTAAACATAACTAGCCATTTGTAGCTAGTAGCTACTGCAATCAACTAACAGTTCTAGAGACTAAGTTCTTGCTTTTGTTATGTAAAAAATTAAAACTGTTGTGATGACTGAAAATTTCAGGTAGATACATTCTGGACCTCACCATGAAAATTAATGAAAGAAATACTCTGAGCCTGAGAAAACTATGTGAAACTTTTCCACAGTTTCTAGTCACAAATGTATTCTTTATATAAGGCATGCACTGACCTTATAATAATAGTTAACCAAGCCACCTTGATCTTGTTAGAACACTAATGTATTCTCCCAAACAAAGTAATTCTCTATGAAAAAATGAAATGCATGAATAGTTTAATGCAATGTCAAAGCTAAATATCTTAGTGAACCAACTGTGATATATTAAATTTAAAATCATATTTCAAAAAATGGAAAACACTGAACACATTTCAGCAATAATGAGCTATGACAAGTCATTTGAATTGGTGCCATGCTTGCTCAGTGAGGCATTCTCTTGAAATGAAATTGATGGTTTAGATTTAGATTGCATCATAGAGAATTTAATAATAGGAGTAATTGCTAATAAAATGAACTAAATAATGTTTTAAATGCTAACATTTGATTCTGTGGTATTTAATGTGTATATGTCTAAAAGAAGCTGAACTTACAATTCACATATATTACCAACAATGCTACATTTTAAAATTTGAGAAATTATTCCTTTAAAATCCAGTTGTACAGTTATTACAATGCCATTGATTAATACTTGCAGGTGACACACGTATAAGGAAAAGTAGTCACTATATGACATGTAAGATAGAAATTATTGACTTGGATTTGTGTAATTTGTATTTGTAGTAAAAGTCTGTTTACTAGTCTTCTGATCATGTGTTTAAAATGATTAATTTTAAATCTGTTGATTGAATATTTGAAATAAAAGCACAGATTATCAATGAAAGGAAAATATCTGATATTCAACCTCTGCATGATATTTTAAATTTATTAGTGTGCTAAAACACTAAGAAAATTACTCTCTTTAAGGACAATTACATGGTCTTTGAGTGTATGTTTCCTTTATCAGAGTTGTGGTCCTAATTTACTATTTGACACTTTTTAAAGACTCTATTACAAAATTATCCTGGAGTGGTAGAAAAGCTTAGGAAACTTCAATTCTACCTGTAGTAATGGATCAACCTAACATCTAAAGACAAATTGATTTGGATAGTGAATTTCTCTGATAGTTTGACTGTAGGACAAGGCACTAAAATGCTGCTTTTGCTTTAATAGCAGTAGTAGTGACATGTGTAGTTGACTTTCTTAATTAGATTGTCTAAAATTGTACTAGCTTAAGTTTATAGTCACACACAAATACACAACTCTTACCTCACACTAAACAAAAAATTAACTCAGAAATTAACTGTAGAATATACAATGATAAAACTTTCAGAAAAACATATATACATACTTAAAACTTGGAGTAGCAAAAGATTTCTTAGATGAGTCACAAAAAGCATGAATCTTTAAAAATATGGTAAACTGGATTTCATTACGACAGAGCTTTGATTCTTGTAACCAGTAGATCTAACTGGACTTAGTATTGTAGGCTAGGTAGATGTGCATGGTCCCATTAATCTCTTTCAGAAGTTTTCTCTCAGAACAAAATCCACTGAATTGTGAAAAAGCTACTCCTTAAACTTTTATACAAAATTAAATCTTTGTGACAAAAAAAGAATTGATATGCTATGGAGGTGGCTTGAAACTCTTCATTCTGTAAGTCTAAGCCCCAGGTAAGCCGTGCACCTCTGGCTCAGGATGTGAGAAAATATCAGCCAGGCAAGCAACAAGTATTTATAAGAGAACAAAGAGTCCTGCTACTCAAATTTAGTACTTGTTAACCACCTTTAGTTTCTCCTAACCCTTCTGAAACTGTATCTGTTGATATAACTTACTAGTAGCTAGGCAATTACCTCGCTTTTTAATGTATATTTCCTACCATATCTTTCAAATGCCCAAATCTTTGTACCAGCAAGGGTGTGGCTGTCCAGTAGGACACTATTTGAGGTCAGCATAGGTGAAAATTGTAATGTTTGTGGTGTTTCTCTATGCCAGAGAGTGCACATGCCTCACAAAGCACTTAGCCTTGTGCCCTTAAGAGTTTATAGTGAATTTTTCTGTCACAAAGCTTACTTGTTTCCTGCGTTCTCCCACTGTTCCTGGAAACAACTGTGTCAAATTGATTCTCTTTAAAGTAAAAGACAAGACAGAATTGCAAGGTATTTATTTGAGGAAATCTCTGTGAAAGATAAGGAGAAAGTACAGGAAAAGTCAGGAAAAACTTCATGCAGTGATGTAAGTTTGGTATCTTGTGAAGTGAGAGAAGAAAGGCAGGAAGAGAGGCTTGGCAGGAAAAAGCAAAAATTTAAGTAGAATTCTGAGAAAGTTTTAGCGAAGAAGATGGGAGCTGCAGAAAAAAAGACTCCACATTGGAGGAATCCACATCCGGCAGAAATAGGTCATTTCTGGTACATCTGCTGTGATGGTAGTAGTTTTATTAGTCAACTTGGATAGGTTAATGTTATTAATAGTATTCAAAACACTAATGTTGGTGATGCAAAAATTGTACTTTATAGATATGATTTACACCTACCATTAACTTTCTGTACAGAAGATTATCCTCAATAATCATAGTGAGCTTCATCTAACCAGTTGAAAGATTTTAATAGCCTCAATGAGGTTTCCTTGAGGAAGAAGAAATTTCACCTGTAGACTGACGCTTCAGCTGGTGCCTGAGACTTGCAGTTTGCATTTCCCCTCAGACCGTTACACTGATTTTGAAGTAGTCTTGCCAGACTTCAGTATTTTGTAAGCCAATTTACACTGGTTTTGTTTCTCTGATGTAATGGCCTGGTACATCTGCCATGCTCAGCCATTGCCAGAGCAGCCCAGGGAGATCCATGGCTTTGGCGCAAATGCCGTGGAAGGTGCCAAAGGCAGGGCGACTAGAGGTGTCAGCCAAATACAGTCTTTTAAGCACCTGCTCTTGTGAAAGCATATCTGAGCAGTAAGAGTTTTTGGTTGTAACCCAGTTTCACCAGGATCACTAAGAAATAACAATGTGTTAAATCCAGAGAAGTCACTGCAGGACTTACCTTATATGAATTTCTTGTAAAAGTCCTTCCTCTTTCTGTTTCAAAATCAAATTTCTCTCCTGATTCTTTGAATATTGTTTACATATCATTTAATAAGAGATCTTGCTTTAATCATCTTTGTATTATATTTTGGTTTGGGGTGCCCTAGGAGCAAAACTGAGATAAATACTGAGTGTAAGTAGCTTATTTGGGAAGTGAGCAAAGACAATAGCTAAAAACAAAGTGAGAGACTGAAAGACCATAAAAGATAAAAGAATAGCAAACAAAGCAGGTAGGGTTTCATGATAGTTATCAAATGACTAATGAGGCATGACCTGATCGGAGAACTCTGGGACTGTGCCTGACAATACCTTGGAGTTATCCTATGCCAGGAAGTAAGGAAAAATGTAAATTCCTTAAGTTTCTGTCAGTCATGATAAATATGCTTGTATGATGACTTGGGGTTGGCATTAATGCCCTTGGCACCTCCATCCTGGCCTGTGTGTGGGCACACTGGGATCCAGGGGCTGTAGAAAGCTTTCAAATGTACAGGTACTGGCACTTGGAGCTTGTTAATGTGCATTAAAATGTCGTGTGCTGAAGAGATGTGGGTGGCACACTATCAGCTTCTGCGGCATATCATCACACATGACACAGAGTAGACGATGAAGTTTGCTAATTACTAAATGACTATATTGACCTAGAAAATAATTTTCTCTTTCTCTTTGTCTAAGGGTTTATTGAAGTTTCATGTAGAATGTCCAGTAGCCTTGGTTTGTCAACCTGACTTTCAAGCTGAACAATGACAACAAACAAGCATTTCTTAGTCATGAACCTCCCGTGGTGTCCCAGTTTACTATCATCCTCAAATTTGTCTTATTTAAAAAAAATTGTAGGCCTTGAAGAAAATTGTACCCTCCTGCTCCTAATTTCCTAGAATTCTTCAGAGAACATGAAATAGCATTTTCACTATTTTGCGATAGCACTAATCAAAATAAGTAGTTACAATCTCTTAATGATTATAGTAAATGTAAGCTATTTGGGGAGAAAGCTATGAAAAAATGCAAACAAAGGTGGACATTTACAGTAACTTTTTCAATGTATTTCTCAAAAGGAAGCCTAAATTATACCTGGACAAACTATTGAATATTTTAAAACTGCAGACTTCTTTCAGCGCACATTCATATTACCTTGTCATCATGTTGGCAAAATTTGCTAAACAAGTACTTCTTAAGAGGATTTCACATTACTGAGAGAAAAAGGCAACCCATAATAGAAAGCATTAAACTGCAAGGGAAGCTGGACTGTTGTTAATACATTGAAAATTGATTTGTGTTGCTTGAGATCTGGAGGCAATCAGGAAACTTCGTAGCACTCAGCTACAAAATAAACCTTTTATCTTGCTATTCTGTGTGTGTCCTTTTGTATGGCTCACGGAGACTTTTTGAAGGTTTAAAGTATTCATATTTTTATAGCATACAGAGAGCTTACAACACTGTATACAGTGTTCAACAAATATCATCTATCATTATCATCATTAGTGCAAATACGTAGGCTCCATTTTCAGTTGTACACACGTAACAAGAGGACCTTAGGGTTGCAGTCATAGTGAGGTGAATAATATGCTAGTGGAGATTGCTGGCATTAAGACAGTTAATAGTGCATAAAGTGACTACGAGGACCGCCAGCTTCTAAACAAAAGTATTTTTTGATTAAGTTTATTGGTGCATTATAGGTATACATAATGATTACATTCATTTTAGGGAAGTTGTGCTTGTACATGATATAAATTAATTTTTGCACCTATTGTCTACTCTCCCTTCAACCCCCTTTCCCCTCTCTATTTACAAAAGCTTTGCTTCCATTTTTTTCTCATTTTTTATCTTCCCATTTTTCTTTTCCACTCCCCACTCCCTGTTTCCCTTTACATTTGGACATTTTCTTCCTATTACACAATATCTATTATACATTTTGGTCCTCATTTACACTTTCAGTTTTCACCCCAGAAAAACAATGTGGTATTTACACAGCTGTGTCTGACTTACTTCACTTAAGAGTATGGCCTCAAGGTGCATCCATTTACCTAGAAATGGCTCAAGCTTATCCTTCTTTATGGCAGAGTGCTAGGCCATTGTATAAAAACCCTCCATCTTCTTCATCCAGTGCTCAGCTAATAGGCATTTGGTCTGCTTCCAAGATTTAGCTATTACAAACAGTGGTTCTAGAGACATGGGCTTGCATATATCACTGTGGTAATGCTGCTTTTAATTTTTTTCTGGAAGATGTAACAAAAGTTTTTTAAACAGTAGCTTTATTCATAAAAGTTTTATGGCATATGATTAGCCCCAGTGTCTTTCAACAAGTTCCTCAGAAGAGACATTTTGATTTTCATTCGATCATTATATTTGCTGTACTTCACTTCCTCCTTAATTATATAATTAGTCTTATGCTATCTGGGCAAATAGAGTTATACAAAGTTACCTTACCCATTGCAGAGATAGCCACATAAATTAGAGTATATAAACAAAGAAATTCTCAGCAAATAAGATCACTCTACATTGCCATTTCTCTGAATGTCCCTATAGCTAAATCTGATCCACAGTGTCTCTATCACGTTTCTTTATTCATCTTGGAGTACTAACTCAGTTTACCTTCTGGCAGTCAAGAAAAGAAGGTCCAAAGCAAACAGACAAACCCAGTTCTACTAAGTTTAGCATTTTGAGCAACTACGAATACATAATTTAAAATTTCAAAGTCTCAGTTATGTAGTCTGAAAAATGCATATCCTAATAGACTATCAGTTATAGAGTTGCTGTGGGGAAAAGATAACACAACAATTATAATAAAATCTGCTTTATATTAAATTTTAAAATGATTTGCTCATTCAATTTTTAAAATTTTTTTTGGATATTTTCTATAACTAAAGTGTTCTCCATATATGAATCCTTGCAATATGAGCCTTGTATTGTAAATATTTAACCTAAAAATTGCAAGCTATGAAATTCATTTACAAAGAAGGGATTGATTTGGGAAAAACTGTCTATAAGAAAATGGCACAGGGCACTTTCTTTTAAAATAAATAGTAATATTAATTTCCTCTAAGTAAATTTATATTAAAAGAATCAAACATCTATTCTATAAACCGACATGTCTTTTTGGATTTTATTCTGAGTTATTAAGTGAGTATTTTCTGTGTCTACTGGCAAGATCTCCCAGGTAGTTGGCTGGGTCAAATTCTTCAAAATAACGTCAGTACCCATGATTGTGTAACACCATCATTCAGCTGCTTTAGCTTTTACATGTAGACTTTATGTTGCAATATATGTCCATGTGTCTAGTTTTGAATAATTTTTGTTTTGTTTCATTTTGTATATTCTGAATCTAGGAGAAGATGTAATATTTATTTTGAAATTTTCTGTTGTATGCATTGTTGAATGCATAATGTTTTGATATACTTAGCTTGATATATGTATAGATAATGAAGTAACAACTACAGTAAAGCAAATTATCGCGCTCATCATCTCCACATAGTTATCTTCCTTTTTTGGTAAAAGAATATAAAACATATTATTTGGGGCGATTACATGTATAGCATACAATATTATTCACTACAATGCTCATTCTGTACATTGGATCCCTAGATTATTGATTATCACTTGTGTGGAGTGGGGTGTATGTATAGAATACATCTTCCTTCCTGTATTCATCCTCTATTCCTCCTCACCCTCCTAATCTCCTAACTCTTAATCTCCTTCCCATTTGAAAAAGATCTATCTCCTTACTTCGTATTATTTATCTTTTATTTTTCTATTTATAATTTGAGTTTTTCATACAAGAGAAACCATGCTATATTTAACCTGGTGTGTCTGATTTATTTCACTTAACATTATGGTCTCGAGGTCTCAAGGTTCCTACAAATTATTCAATTTATCTTTATTTCTGGCAGGGTAGTTCTCTAGATTTTTAAAACCGTTTTAACTGCCAATTTGTACTTTTTGATTTGTTATCTTCACATCTCCCCTATACATCCCCTGACCCCAGTCCCTGTTTTACCTTCCTTTTTATGAAGTTGATTTTAATGGACATATTTTTAAAAATTGATTCAGGGATTAAAAACTGCAAAACTGGCTACTGAGATCAAACTTAGGTTGAAGCCAAATAGGTCAGTTTGCAGCATACAAATTTTTACACTTCTTAAAGAACACCCCTATCTGCTGATGGTGCGTATAAAATACAATTTCTACTGTACTAATAACAGTGATTAATGTTTATGTCATATTTACATTGCACAGGGTATTCTATTATGCGATTTACATATATTAATTCCTTTCATTCTCACACTACTCAATAAATACATATTTTTATTATCACCTTTTTTCATATTTCATCCAGGCAACAGGAGAGTAACTAACCTGCCTAAGGTTGCATTAACGATATAATAAAAATAAAGAGAACAACAATAATCTTAGTAAGAGAACAATATTGCTTGCTATCACTTATTGAATTCTTATACAAGAATTCACAATTAAATATTGTATTTAATTCTCATAATGTTGTTATAAATAATTATTATTCCCCTTCCCTTTCCTGAAAACCCATAAACAACTTTAGAGAAGCGAATAAAGTTTCCCATGCCCCCACAGCTGACTAAGTGGCATAATTGTGATTAAAATGCACATCCTTCTGGTCCATGGCTAATGCTTTTTCAATCATGAAACCTTTTATCTCAACAAACAACATCAAGGATAGTAATAAGGGAGAATTCATTCTAAAGTTTTAATAGCTAAAATAGATTCAATTTCTAATACTACGTTTTAAAATAGCAGCATCAGGTATTATGGGATAATTGTGTAAAAAGACAGATATTTCAGTCTTTAGATTCCCCTTTTTGTGACCATCACACACATGTGGCTATCCATGTATTTGCATTCATATTTAGTACTCTCCAGGCCTTTTCACACACATTTAAGTAATATTTTTATTGTTAAGAGCAGAACTCACGGCCTAACATGCTAAGTATGTGCTCTACCACTTTGGCTACACCCCCCAATTTAATAAGTGGTTTTTAAATAGAATGAATAGTAAGAATTTAAATCCATTTTCCTGCCAGTCTTTTTGAATTTCTGGTTTATTTCTCTTGATATTAAACAAATCTCGTTTATCTACTTTTTCAAAATAAATGTTAGTGTATATGTCCAGTTTCAGTGCTACTAACTGCCATGCCATTATTGGTAGCTTTGAATCAAGAGACATAGGTTCTGTTTATTGGTCACTATTGACTTACTAGCTACTCCGTGCCAAATCTCCAAATTAAAAGAAATCATAATTAGTAATTTGTGCCAGTATTTTAGCCATG
Source organism: Dolichotis patagonum (assembly GCA_004027295.1). Taxonomy (NCBI): domain Eukaryota; kingdom Metazoa; phylum Chordata; class Mammalia; order Rodentia; family Caviidae; genus Dolichotis; species Dolichotis patagonum. The sequence continues at coordinate 13,573 of PVJX010038916.1, forward strand.
CTATATATAACGTTCATCTATTTACTTTGAGAGCATTAAACACCTGACAAAGGTATTCATTTGTCATCTGGTTAAGAATATCTAGGCCGTGGTTTGTGATTTAAAAAAAAAACCCACTAATTTCCATCTATCTAATCAACAATAAGTAGGTAAAAATTCACACACATGACACTCTTAAGAGTTTTGATTCCAAAAATGGCATGTAAGTAAAAAAATAATGAATGATCTAATATACAAATTTGAGTATACACCTACGTATTATCACCTAAAAAGTGCATGCTTTGAACCAGCAATAACTTTTAGTATTATAAATGTAAAGCGACAAATAATACTTCCTGGAGTTTTAGCATTCACTGTGCCATGTGACTTACATCTAGATGTCTCCCCTAATCCTCATGGGTTCACAGTTGATACTTTTGGGGGTGACTGGATCATGGGTGTGTGATGCTGGGTCATAGGTATGTGAACCTGAATTAGTCTACCGATGGGTTTGTAGCTGGGTATGATATCCATCGGGAGTTGAAGCCTGATAAGAAGAATTAGGTTAGTGGGGACACGGGGTGCAAGTATATACCCTTCCTATTCTCCCCCCATCTCTGTTTTCTGCCTACCATGTCATGAGCTTTCTCTCTTGCCCTGTTCCTCTGCCGTGCTGCTCTACTTGGAACCAGCTGCATATGGATGGAAACCTCTAGAAACTGTGAACCAAAATACACCTCTCCTCCTTTAACTTGTGGGTGTCTGGTATTTTGTCCCAGAAATGATAAAGTACTGAAGATACATTGTAGATTGACATGTGTTTTTTTCTTAAAATAGTCAATACTCATTCAGTGATTCTCCATTTTGATAAAATAGAGGAAAGGAAAAAATGATTGAGGAATTACTAACGTACCAGTAAGGCTTACTGATAAATTTAATCTCTAAATTAGCTATTTTAAACTGTCTGATCCTCTCCTTTCACAGCTAACCCTTTTATGCACAAGCCTATGTAGTACTCTAAATTCTGAAATTATCTCCCATTTAAAGTGTGACAAAATGACTTTTGAGTGAAGGGTGGCCTTGGTGTTTTGATTAGCATTCCTAAATGATCAGTAATTCATTTTCTTCTCCAATTCATGTGGTTAAAATAAACACTGATACATTACTGATACAAATACTAAGGTTTTTATTAATAACAAATGACTATTTAATTTAAAATTGTAAAAGAGACTTGTCACATGACTTGAATTTCAATTATTTCAAAATAAAAATGCTACAGTGCTTTTAAGCAGCTGCTTTTTGGTGGAGATGTTTTGTAAGAAAGAAAAAAATTAAAAAAAACTAAAATAAAAAAATCAAAAAGAAATAATTTTAAAACATACAAAACTTGGAGAGCTTATTTTTATAATATCAGTGATAAATATTTTCTCATAATTGACTTTTTAAAGCTTCATTTTTAAAATTCTACAATATTTTATTAGTATATATTAATTATAAGAGATATTGGAGTACATCATGATGTTTTCATAAATTCATATGAAATATTTTGATTCATCTATTCATACTACTACTTGCCTTTACCCATGTCTCCCTACTTCCCTGATCATTTCTTCTTTTGTAGTAGTTTTCCTTGAGCTTTCATGTTATCTCACTTTCCACATTTGAGGGAAAGCATTATTACCTGGTTTTCCAAGTCTGCTTTATTTTGCTGAACATGATGATCTCTAATTCTGTCAACTTGCCTGCACACTACATGATTTTACTCTTTTCAGGACTGAATAATACTGCATTTTGTATGTTTCTAATTTATCCATTGGCAACCACCTAATTGATGCCCACAATTTAGTTGTTGTGATTTGTGCCGTGATAAATATGGATATGGGGATATACCTATCATATGCTGACTTTTACCCCATTAAATGTATACCCAGGAGTGATACAGCTGAAACATACCTTATTTCCATTTTTATGAATAGGTCTTACACCTATGATCTGCTCTCTGTTATATAAATGGTTTTGGTAATACTAATTTGATATTAGCCCTAACTTGTAGAGCTATTAAATTTGTGTGATCCCTGGCAGGAAAGACTGACCAGTTAAGAATCAGAGAATAACAAGGATACAGAATTGTCTTCTCCTTCTTTTCTATTAAATTCCATATCAAAATTAGAGGTACTACTATGAGTAAGCACAATTTGGTGAACTCTTCAGAGGATGCCTGCTGACTATATATCATCATCAATTCCCATGATTTTGTAGGGACTAGGTTTGGGCTCTGGAATCAAGTCACAACCTGAGGTTAGGATGTGAGCAACTTATTGGATTAATTTCTCTTAATTTGTGAACTATGGACCAAATTTACCTATACTATTATTGATATCTATCTGACAAAACTCCAACTAATTCTTGGTTAATTATGTAATCAGGATAATGCTTCCAAAGATGCTTGCATCCTAATTTTCAAAAGGTGTGAATATGTTAAGTTATATGACAAAGGGAAT
>PVJX010038917.1:0-16047 GCA_004027295.1 Dolichotis patagonum
TTTTTTTTTTTTTTTTTTTTTTTTTTTTTTTTTTTTTTTTTTTTTTTTACTCAGTACTGCTTTGGCTATTTAGTGTCTTTTACAAGTAGTATAGGACTCCCTTAAGAAATTCTTGTAGGGCTAGATTGTTCGTGATTGATTCCATCCATCTCTCTGTCTTGGATAATCTTTATCCATCCCATTTCTGAAAGATAGCTTGAGTGAACGCGGTGCCCTTGGCTGGTAGGATTTTTTGAATTTAATACTTTAAATATACTATCCTACTTTCTTGCTGTCTAAAAAGTTTCTTCTGAGAACTCTGATCTTCCTTGTGTGGGGATTTTCTTATGTGACTGGCTGAGTTTCTCATTCTGATTTTAGAATTTTCTTTTTGTCTCATACTTCTACAATGACGAATATGTGCTGGAGAGGACCTATTTGGTAGAAACTTCTTGAGATCCTTTGAGCTTCCTGAAGTTGGGTGTCTATATTTTTGCAAAGATTTGGAGAGTTAACAGCTCTTACTTTGATGGACAGTTTAAAAATTTTATTGATGCATACTAATTGCACAAATTAATGTTCCACTATGATGGTTCTAAACATGCATACACTGTGCTTTGAACATGATAACCTCGTTACATTTTCCAGCAAATGTCATGATTTTAGTCTTAATGATGACTGATTAACACTCCACTGCATACACATATGATCTTTCTGTCACCTGTTCTCCTGCTGGCGGGCTCCTAGGCTGATTTCTTAGTCTCGAATCCCGTAGGGTGAGGATTTCTTGGGGGAGGGGGGTATTCAGTGAGGGGGATGCCTGACTGCATGGTTTTGGCCAATCTGCTTCAACTTGGGGATCTCAGACTGGCTCAGTGCTCAGGATACAGTGGGGGCCAAGTGGGTGGATCTCCAGGACCCTCTCCTATCTCTATTGTTTTTAGCAGTCTTGGGATGTAATTGGGATGGGCTCAGTGATCCACAAGTAAGCAAGCTTCTGTTCTAGGAAAACTCCTGCAAAAGGACAGTGTTGGTGCAGAAGGCAGGAAAGAAAGGTATTTTGAGAGTGGCAAAGAGACATAATGTTCCCCAGACACAGAGAAGCGCATCAGATGAACAAATTAAACACAGTATCTGGCCATGTTGCCACACGCCTGAAGTCAGAGCTACTCAGGAGGCTGCCTCAGGAGAATCACTTGAGCCCCCAAATGGGAGACCAGTCTTGAGGGACAAGTCCTGGAGCACAGGGAGAGTTTAGGGTAGTGTGGAACTCGGCAGTGAGGTCTGGATCCAGGGAACCCTTTACTGGGTCACTGTGGGGCCCCTTAAGGTGCAGACGCTTGAGGTGGATGTGGAGCTCCAGCACGGTGCGTCAGGGAGGGGCCGTTCTGCAGGAAAACAAGCAGAGGAGGCATTTGAGATGCTGAGAACCAGGGGTGTCTGTAAGAGTGAGGTTCATGGTTGTGTTCGGGGGATTAAAAGTAGGTGGCAAAGTATGGGCATTTGCCTCGAGGTTTGTGTTCTCATGGAAAAATTCCAGGATGGAATCGGAAGCACTTTGATGCGGTTTCCTCGTGGCACTCTGCTGGTTTCATGAGGAATATATCAAAGGTGATAAACTGAGAGCCTAGCATGCAAAGGAGTGATGGGGGGACCTTATGAAAAGAACATTAAATCAGATTAAGATTAAGATTAGATTAAGTCAGAAATACAGATATGAACCCGTACCCCCAGCTAGTCTGGAGGCTAAGGCACAAAAATTACTTGAGTCCTATAATATGAGGCCAGACCGTGTAATACAGAGTATCACGGCTTTTGACTAGATGTCCCCCAAGAAGCCTGTTGTGGTCACAGGTAGGGTTCTTCAGAGGTGGCCAGATCTATGGTGTGTGATACTGAGACTGAGTGTGTGATGCTGGCAATAAGCATTAGTGAATACTGAATTAGTCCACCGATGCCAGGTATGGTGGCACATGCCTGTAATCCCAGCACTGGGGAGGCTGAGGCAGGCAGATCATTGCAAGTTTGAGACTAGCATAGGGTGGAAAGTGAGCTCAAGGCCAGCCTGAACTTCACAGAGAGACTCTGTCTCAAAAAGACAAAAAAACAGTATGAATTTAAACCAGGCACAGTGATGCACACTTGTAGTCCCAACGTTTTGGAGGCTGAGGTAGGAGGATTACAAATTGAAGCTCAGCCTGATGCCTTTACAAAAAGAAAAGAAAAACAAAATATAGCCCAGTGCAAAGACCGTGGTTTCAATCCCTGGTACTGCAATGCTTTAAAAAAAATTAGTCCGCTTATTGGATTGGCACAGTTCTGACGGCGGATGATGCAAAGGCCCAGACCTAAATGGTGGGCAGCCTGGGTGCATGTAAAGGGACAGAAAGAAGGCAGGCTTGCTGCCAGCCACTTTTTCTCTGCCTTGCTGCCTTTTGCCCATGAACTGTTTCTCTTCTGTGATTCTACTCTGCCTTGGAGCCAGCAGACTATGAACTGAAAATTCTGCAGACTGTGAGCTAAATAAACCTTTCCTCCTTCAACTTAGGGTGATGGGTATTTTGTCTCAGCAACAAGAATAAAATAACTGAGACAGAGAGAGACCCAGCTGGAGGCCAGGGGAAAGAAACAGGTCATGGAGATGTGATTAATAGGTTAGAATCTGGGGATGTTTGGCTTGGGGGTGGACAGGTATGTGTGTCTCCCCCAACCTGAGGGTGCGGGGGCTTGGGTCACAGGTAGGTGAAGGGTGAAGAGATGGAGAAGATACAAACAGGGTATTCTGTTCAGGGGTGGTTAGGGGAAAGTGTATTTAGGGGACAGCACTGGGGAGACTTAAAAGGATGGACCGTGGGAAACGCTGTAGGGCAGATCAAGGCCAGGCTTGTTTCGGGAGGCAGGTCCAGGTGGCACAGGACTGCGGCAGGGTCACACGTAGTCCTCCAGGGAGTGTAAGAGTGGACTGTTGCCCACTGCAGGACTGCAGGACAGAGTGGGCCTCAGACAGGTGCATTGCTTCCCGCCCTCTTCTCGTCTCCCTGCCTGGTTGGGTCAGTAGCACTTGCTGTACATGGTGTGCGGCCCCTGTTCCTGGTACTGTTCCAGCAGGACCTGGCAGGAGCAGAAGGTGGCCGGCGAGGTCAGGATGGAGTACCCTATGCATACTGAGAGGTGCAGCGCCTCCAGGGGTCTCCACAGTTGGGAGCGGTGTAGATCGTGTCCAGCAGGTGGCGCCAGAGCAGCTCGCGGCCTCCCAGCCCTGCAGGGTGCTGATTTCCAAGTCAAGGTTTTCAGGGTAAGGGGAGTCTTCCTGGAGTGTTGGAGCTGAGATTTGAAGGATCACATTTCTGTTTGGCAAGAAGTAAACAGTGATTCAAGGAGAAGGAGGCAAACAACCTGGCGTGTGGTCACCCTATCCCCTTGCCTCTGTCTACTTCCTCCCAGGACCCCTCTGACTCCTTTTGGAACCTAGAAAACCAGCCTGGGCTAGTGCTTTCTGATTAAAGTTCTCAGGGGATCCCTGAGTGGTGCCCTAGTGTGACACCACACAGAAGTAATCTCACAAAAGTACACAAAGAAGTACTCCAGAGTCTGTTGTCCATGCTGGGTGGTAAATAGAAACATCCACTTGATGCAAAAGGGTGGTGGGATCAGGCACTGGGTCTGACTTCTCTCTCCCCTCTCCCAAGGTAAAGTCTGAGGAGGAATCCTGAAGAGATGAGCCCTGGCACAGGGAGGGTGGAGGAGACGCCCCGCCCCCACATTGTGACGTCTTAGGGAACCAGTGACGTCATAGAGCAGGAGCTACCCCTCCCCTACTCATCCAGCCTGCCTGTCTCCACCTGGGCCTTTTTCTTCTGTCTCACACCCTTTACCCTCAGGAGAGTGCTCAGCTTTGCTGGCCACTTTAACCAGCCTACCTGCAGCTTTCTCTTCAAGAGCTCATCCCTGCTTCCATTTGGTAGGAGAGCCTCTGGCGGCATACAGCAAAGGATTTCCGTTATTCATAAAAGAGGAATGCACTGGGTCGAAGAGTTATTTCAACAATGTAGAGTGGCTGTGTAATAATTAAGTGGGGCGGGGGACTCCTTTCAAATGTATAAGTGATTTTTTGAGGAAACAGGAATCAGTTATTAAGAAATACAGTAGAAATACATTGGATTAGAAAATACATTAGATACATTAGAAAACGTGTGTATGTGTGTGTGCATGTAGTTAGAAATTACCTGGAATAGTGCTCTTAAATGAGTTATGGAATACTGTAATCCCCTTTCCTCCTCGTGATCTGGGAAGTTTATATTTGTAATCCCATTGAAACATTATTGCAATCTCAGTGAGTTAATTCCAATCTACCATCCCCAGTGCAACCCATGGCGACAGTAAAGATGCTAAGACATATTCATAGTTATAGACAGCCAAGGGTTCCTGAGTCTGATCCAAGTGAAGATTCATGGGTCAAAGGCCATGATGCAGGGCTTCACCCAGAATTTGTTAATTCATGAAAAAGGGAGTGGCTCGAGGATGAGTGATGGTGAGAATGGAGGAAATTACCAGAGTCTGTGAGCTGGGCTCAGCTAGGGGGCCAGAAAGCACCTCTGCAATGAGCAGACAGAAGGGTATGCAGAAAGACCAATCTGCATAACTCAATTAGGGTAGCATTTAAATGTTTAGGAGGCTGTTGCTTCAGTTTCTGATGTGTAAACTTTTGTGCCCTGGGAAGTCACAGCCTCTCATCTTGAGGCTTAAATCCAGTTGAAATTCTTGGAGCTATGTGGCTTTGTCTTGCAGGGCTCAGTGATTTACAGGGAGACACTGAGGCAAGGAAACAGGAAACTGTTAGCTGGCTTCAAAGATTACACATCAGTACCTCAGCTAGCCCTATTTACACTGCTTAAGGCCAGTTGAAGGGAGAAGGAACTGGCTCAGCCAGCTCTGTACTGGTCGGCACTCAGTAAATGCTGTGTTCCGGTTTGTTACATAAATGGTAGATAGTGAAGTCTTGTTGCATGTGTGCAATGACAACCAGAAACATCAGATCAGCAGTGTTAAAAAGGAACCGGGAATTTACATGGGCGTTTGTATACAGAGGCTGCTTCTTGTTCACACATCAACCAGCCCTTAGTTGTGGGCAGCCGGCTCACAGGGCGCCACCTCTTTGTACCAGTCTGCAAATTTCTGGGAGATGACATGTACCACCTACCACCAGAAGGGGACGACCAAGACCACAAGGTTTTATTCCTTTAGCTAAATCTTTTGCTGTCTTGATAAGAAGCTCTCATTCAGCCTTATTTGCCAATTAGATGCACCAGAGGAATTTCAGTCTCGAGTTTCTGTGGGTGGAGACCAACGATCCATGAGTTTCGAATATCCCAGAGCAAATGGAAATTAGTGAGCCCTGTCTTCAAAATCAATAAATAGCAGGAAACGACGAAAGGTGAGACCTCAGGCAATTCCCTGAAACCCACAGGCTACCAGGCTTCGCCACAGATCAGGGTCGGTAAGGGGTCTGTTGAGTTACAGAGTTTTTCTTGCTGGGGCTGAGGGTCTGAGATTCTACATTTCTTTTTGTTTTAATTTTATTTTAAAGAGGAAAAAAAAGAGGACAGAACAAAGCAGATCAGAACAGAACAACATAAGCAACACAGCACTTCACAACAAGACAACCGGATATTAACAGTAGCTATAAATCTTTCTTTGAAATAGTTCAGCATACCTTCACACACAATAATGTCAAACATAAAAAAATAGTATAAAACCATTCAAGAGAATGAAATTATTACAGAGCATTCTGAACCAAATAACAGAAAATGAACAATGACTACTATAATATCTCATTGTCCATAAAATATTTGTTTATACTATCACTTATATTACAATACAATAAAACACAACATGATAGAACCAATTATGGTAATAGAAGAACAAAGGCATGGTAGGACTTCAAAGCAAGATGATATAAAATCAGCAATGGCTGCCATAATGTTTTGTTTTCTTCAAAATAGCTGTTCATATCATCACACATAATAAAATCAAATAAAACAATAAAACCATTCCAACTGATGAGTGAAAACATTATAAGGCTTCAATGCAATGTAGTAGCAAATCATGATTAACATAAAATCTTACCATTTCTCACATTAGGGAGACTATATGGTATTTATACATGTGAGTTTGATTTATTTCACTTATAAGTATGATCTCAAGTTGTGTCCATTTATTTATAAATATCTCAATGTGATCATTCTTTATAGCTGAGTAGTACTCCATTGTATAAAAATACCACATCTTTTTTATCCATTCCTCAGCTGATGGGCACTTAGGTTGTTTCCAAGATCTGATTATTACAAATTGTGCTGCTATAAACATGGGTGCACATATATCATTCTTGTATGATGTTTTCAGTTCTTCTGGGAATATGCCTAGAAGTGGAATAGCTGGGTCTAATGGGACTTCCAAACCCAGCTTTTTGAGGAATCTCCAGACTGACCTCCACAGTGTTTGCACCAGTCTACACTCCCACCAACAGTGCAGAGGGGTTCCTTTTCCCCCACAGCCTCTCCAGCATTTGTTGTTAGTAGCTTTCTTGATCCTGGCCATTCTTTCTGGAGTTAGATGGAATCTCATTGTGGTTTTAATTTGCATTTCTCTAATGACTAATGAGGATGAACATTTCTTCATGTATTTATTTGCCATTCATATTTCTTCATGTGAGAACTGTGTATTCATCTCAGATGCCCATTTTTGGATTGGGTCTTTGAATTTCGGGGATCTGATTATTTTAATTCTTTGTAAGTTCTAGACAGAAGTCCTTTGTCTGAGGGACAGTTCACGAAGAATTTTTCCCAGTTTGTGCATTTTCTTGTCACTATGCTGGAGATTTCTTTCGACATTCAGAAACTTAATAATATGTGGTCCCAGTTATTGATTCTGGGAGGTATTTCCCATGGGGTTTGATTCTTATTCATGAATTCTCTACCAACCCTATGTCTTCAAGATTTTTATCGACTTTGTCTTCCAACAGATTTAGTGTTTCTGTTTTAATATTTAGATATTTTATCCATTTAGACTTTAGTTTAATATATGGTGATAAGCATGGTCTAGTTTTAGTTTTCAGCATAAGGAGAGTCAATTTTTCCAGCACTATTTATTAAAGAGATTATCATTCTTCAAACGAACATGTTCGTCCCCTTTGTCAAAGATAAGGTGGTTGAGTGTGTTTGTGGTTGTGGTTGTATCTTCCAATCTCTTCCATTGATCCTCACATCTGTTATTATTCCAGTACCATGTTGATTTTATTACAGTAGCTTTGTAGTATAACTTCAAGTCAGGGATTGTGATGCCTCCTGCCTTGCCTTTGCTGCTTAGAATTGCCTTTGCTATTCTAGGTCTCTTCTGGTTCCAGAAGAATTTTAGCAGTGATTTCTCTAGATCTATGAGGTATGTTAGTGGTATTTTGATTGGGATTGCATTGAATCTGTATAACAATTTTGGGAGAATGGCCATTTTCACAGTATTTATTCTTCCTATCCATGAAAAAGGGATGTCTTTCCATTTTCTGAGGTCCTCTTCGATTTGTTTTTCAGAGTATTAAAATTTTCCCTGTATTGGTCTTTTACTTCTTTCATTAGATTAATTCCTAAGTATTTCATTTTTTTGGATGCTAGTGTGAAGGGTGTGGTTTCACTTATTTCTCTCACAGTGCTTTTGTTGTTAGTGTACAGGAATGCTATTGATTTTTGAGTATTGACTTTGTATCCAGCTACATTGCTGAATTTATTTATTGTATCTAGGAGTCTTCCAATGGAGTTTTGGGGATCTTCTATGTAGAGTATCATGTCATCTGAAAATAATAATTTAACTTCCTCTTTTCCTATCCTTAGTCCTTTTATTTCTCTCTCTTGTCTAGTTGCTCTGGCTAGTATTTTCAGTACTATGTTGAATAGGAGCAGTGATAAGAGACATCCTTGGCTTGTGCCTGATTTTAAGGTAAAGGCTTTCAGCTTTTGGCCATTTAGTATGATGCTGGCTGTTGGTTTGTCATAGGTGGCCTTTATCATATTGAGGTAAAGACAACCTATTCCAATTCTCTGTAAGGTTATTATCGTGAATGAGTGTTGGACCTTATCAAAAGCTTTTTCTGCATCTATAGAGATAATCGTGTGGTTCTTACTTTTAGCTCTATTGATATGGTGGATTACATTTATTGATTTACACATGTTGAACCATCCCTGCATTCCTGGGATGAATCCCATTTGCTCATGGTGTATAATCTTCTTGATGATTTGCTGCATCCTGTTTGCTAATATTTTATTGAGAATTTTTGCATCTATGTTCATTAAGGAGATTGGCCTATAGTTCTCTTTTTAGGTTGGGTTTCTCTCAGGTTTGGGTACTAGAGTAATATTTGCTTCCAGGAATGACTTAGGAAGAATTGCTTCTCTTTTAATTTCATTGAAGATTTTGAGGAGTGTCGGCATTAAGTCTTCTTTATACTTCTTGTAGAATTCCTCAGTGAATCCGGCTGGGCCTCGGCTCTTCTTTGTTGGTATGAACTTAATTACATTTTCAATTTCAGTAATAGAAATTGGGTTATTCAGCAGTGTTACATCTTCTTCACCCAGCTTTGGTAGTTCATATGTTTCTAGGAATCTGTCCTTTTTTTGTGTGTTATTGAACTTATGAGAGTAGAGGTTTTCGAAATAGGTGTTGATGATTTTCTGTATTTCCACAGAGTCTGTAGTGATTTCACCTTTTTCATTCCTTATTGCATGAATTTGAGTTTTTTCTCCCCTTTTTTTAAAATAAGGTTGGCTAGAGCCTCATCAATTTTATTTATTCTTTCAAAGAACCAACTCTTTGATTGATTGATTCTTTGTATTCTTTTTTCAGTCTCTATTGCATTAATTTCTGCTCTGATCTTTATAATTTCCTACCATCTTTTGGCTTTGGGCTTGGATTTTCTTTTTCTAGATGCTTGAGGTGTAGTATCACGTTACTTGTGTTCATTCTGTTTCCTGATGTGGGAACTCAGTGCAATAAATTTTCCACTGAGGGCTGCTTTCATTGCATCCCACAGATCCCAGTAAGTTGTATTTGTATTTTCATTTGCTTGTAGATTTTGTTTAATTTCTTCTTTAATTTCCTCTGTGACCTACTGATTGATGAAGTGTCTTATTCAATTTCCATGTGTTTGTGGGGTTTTTGCAGTTGCTTTTATCATTAATTTCTATTTTCATGGCACTATGACCCAATAACATGCATGGGATAATTTCAATTCTTTTGCATTTACTTAAATATGTTCTGTGGGCTAGTGTATGGTCTATTTTAGAGAATGTCCCATGTACTGCTGAGAAGAAGGTATATTCTGATGTTGTTGGATGGAACACTCTGTATACGTCTATCAAGTCCGTTTGTTCACAGCTTTGATTCAGTTCTGTTATTGCTTTGCTGATTTTCTGTCTAGTAGATCTGTCCTTTTGTGTCAATGGCATGTTAGGGTCTCCTGTTATAATTGTGTTATTGCTTATTTGATTTTTCATTTCTGTTAATACTTGCTTTGTATAGCTGGGTGCTCTGGAATTTGGTGCATATATATTTAAGATTGTTATCTCTTCCTCTTGAAGTTTTCCCCTAACTAGTATGTAGTGAGCTTCTTTATCTCTTCGGATCATTCTTGAAGTTCACATTGTTTGCAAACAGAATAGTTACCCCCGCTTTTTTGGGATGGGGTTCCTGTTGCATGAAGTATTTTTTCCATCCTTTGACTTTCAGTCTATTAGTTTGCTTTTGGGTTAGATCGGTTTCTTGTACACATCATATATTTGGATGTTTTTTCTTGATCCCTTCTGCCAGTCTGTTTCTTTTAATTGGTGAATTTAGGACATTTACATTAATAGTTTTAACTGTTATATATCTGTTATATATTGGCTTATTGTTGACATGTTATCTTTCTGCTGTTGTATCTTTACCTTTCCATTGTGTTTTTCTGCCTTGTTTGGTGATTTTTTTCTATGTGTATCTAGTATATCTTTCAGTATTCTTTGTAGAGTTGGTTTGGTGATCATGAAGTTCTTCAGCTGTTCTTTGTCATGGAAGTATCTGATTTCTCTATCCATTTTGAAGGACAGTTTTGCAGGGTCCATCAGTCTAGGTTGGTAGTTGTTTTCTTTTAGGATCTCAACTGCTTCACTCCATGCTCTTCTTGCCTTCATTGTTTGTGTTGACAAGTCTGCTGTGATTCTGGTAGGTTTTCCTTTATAAGTGATCTGTCTTTTCTAACAGCTTTTAATATTCTGTTCTTATGTTGGATTTCTGGGATGATGATTATTATATGTCTGGGTGTAGTTTTATTTTGGTTATGGCTACTTGGAGTTCTATATGCTTCACTAATCCATATGTTAGTTTCCATTCTCACGTTTGGGACTTTTTCAGCTATTACTTCTGTAAACAGCCTCTTGATATCATTTCTTTGTCCCCTTCTTTTTCATTTATCCCTATTAATCTTATGTTGGTTTTCTTTGCATCATCTTGTAGCTTTTGAATTGTTATTACCTGATTCCTTGTTATTTTTAAAAGATCTTTCCTTTCCTGTTCACTAGCTGCAATTTTATCTTCAAGGTCTGAAATTCTATCTTCACTTTCATTGAGGCAGTTTTGGCAACGTTCAATACAATTTTTGATTTCATGTATATGTCTTTGAATGTGCTTCATGCATTCTGTTTCTTATAGTGTTCATACAGGGATTCTGTTTCCTTTTCCCTCTAATTTTTTAACTGTCTTCTTTAGATGTGTTCAGTATTTCTTTTACTACTTTCATCATTTCTTCTTTTATCTGGGAGATTATTTCTGATTTGAGTTTCTCTAAGCTTCCCTGAGTTGCTTCTTTATTTCAGTCGATATCATTTTAGTCATTTCAGGTGTATGGCTTATATTTTCTTCTATGTACATGGCTCCTTGGCTTTCTTGGGATGGGCTCGAGGTTTGAGATTCCATTTTCATCTTGTAATTTTCCTATATTTCTGTGCTTTGAGCAATGTTCCAAAGCTTCCCCTGGGTGTGTTGGAAATCACCTCCTCTGCCCTCAGCTCCTGGGACTGAATGAAGGTCTGTAAGTGTGGCCCAGTCAGGCCTGCAGGACTTCCCGGGCCTAGTCCAGTGTTCCAGGGAGCTGGGTGGGTACTTAAACACTCAGAGCAATGTTCTCAAACTCTCCCTGGGCCAGCACCACCGGGCTCAAGATTCTGCATTTCTAAGAAGCTCTTGCAGCTGTCCAGAGAATTCCCCTCAAGCAGAATTGTCTGTGGCTTTGCAAACATTTGGAAGAGCAAAGGAGAACTTCTCCAAATAGTTGGAACTGCAGGGACAAACTTATTTTATTTCTCAATTACTTTCTACTTTAAATTTCCAAAACCACCCAAATGCCCATCAACCACAGAATGGATAAAAAAAGATATAGTATTTTTATACAATGGAATATTACACAGCTATAAAGGATAAATTTGAGAGTTTTATAGGTAAATAGATGCAACTAGCGATCATACTTATAAGTGAAATAAATCAGACTTGCATGTGTAAATATCGTATTGTCTTCCTAATGTAAAAAAAAGAGTAAATAAGATCCAAAATGTACAATAGATATTGTGAAAACAAAAGGGAAGGAAAGTAATCAAAAGGAAAGAACAATTGTGATAGGGGAAAGGAGAAAAGAAAGAAGGGAAAAGGTTATATGTATACATATGTATGCATACATATGTCTATGTAAATATATACAAGATATACTACTTTGTTCATCAAAAAATTGATTTCACTCTCATTGATCATTTCTTGATGCCTAAACCTTGTAATCTGAACAACTACTTTCAAGATAACAATATACAGTATATTAACTACTGTTAATTTCTTATTTCTTTTGTTTTTGAAATTCTGTATCATTTTTATCCTCGTTTTTAAAATTTAAAAAAACTGACAAAATGGTGGTTAGAAAAAAAAGCACATTCAGTGTAGAGAGGTCTCACTGACTACATCTTGTCCAAGACATATCCAGTTGACAGTGTCTTGGTAGAAAGTGCAGGCCTTGAAATATCCCCTCAGGATTAAAACATGAGGCCCCATAAAGACAAGAAGAAAACAAGTTATATAATCCAAGCATGTGCAATATGAGTTTCTTTGTTCTTTATCTCAATAAAAGCTGCTTGCTTACACTGGTCGGGCAGCAGGTATTTTGCTGACCCTTGGTGTGTGTGTCCCTTTATTTTCCCTTTGCTTGCAGAACCCCTACAAATCAGGATTTAGGATGGTCTTGTTGCCTGGAGGGGCATATAAAAGGAAGATCAATGAAACAAATTATGTACAGTATCCTCCCATCACAAGGACTATCCTAATAGGGGCAGGTGATATTCATTACCACACTTATCTGCTACCCCATTCTAGCTTCCCTTTTCCCTTGGCTGCCACCTCTGTTGGTCTAGGTGACTCATGAAAGCTTAAACCCTTACACCTCAGAGGTTTGGACACTGGTCACCATTCCGATCTGGGGACACAGAGGCTGCACTTGGTTACTTACCATCAAACTTGGCCAAAGAATATTATACATACTATTGTTCTGAGTGCTAAACATTTTCCTGTCTATACTCAACGTACAACACACAGCATAGAATTATTTAATACCATTACAATTTATTTTGTCATGTACTGACCTCTCACTAGATACCCAGTTTGAGGTCCAAACTTTCCATGGCTATGACTAAATACCTAACAACTTAGGCAAGAAAGGTTTACTTTGGCTCACAGCTTTTGTCCATGGTCAAATGGCTTCACTACTTTTAAGTTTATTACAAGACAGAAACATGGCAGTTGGGCATGGCAAAAGGAATCTGCTGACTTCATGGCAACCAGGAAGCAGACAGTACAAGAGCAAGGAGCCAAGAGAGTCCAAAGATAGCGGACCGGTAGGTAGCAGGAGAGGGATCCTCTCTGAGACAGCTCAAATGCCAGAATAAAACACCCTGGAGAGACCCAGAGACAGATGGACTCTCACAAACCATGAAGAAACTAAAGTGCAAAAAACTGCTCGAATATGAGGTCCTGGGGCTACCATAAGAGAAGTTAAGATCAGCGAGCACAGCGCCCTCCTCGAGCTGCCTGAATCCCTGCCAGAGACCTGACAAAGCGATGCATGCTGAAGTGACTGGCTTGAGCCACCGCGCGGAGCTGAACAGCCCTGCGTGAGGCTTGCCCGGACCGCTCCTGCATGCGACCCACCCAGAGGCACTGTGAATTTGCACTGCAGCCGCGCTGAAGTTGGAAGTCGGGGAGCCCAGCAGTTCTCGGGGATGCGGTGAGTGATGGGAATAAGACCCTCCCATGGGAAAGGGGAAACTGACTGGACAACATGTTGGATTTGGGCAGGAGAGCCCTAACTCCATAAGGAAGTGGCTTCAGTTGGTTGCTCCCCTTGTGAAGCAGATTGGTGGAATCTGCTTGGGCTAGGCCGCGCCCCTGGCTGGGACCCAGTGAGTCGCTACAAATTAATTCCCTGAGATCAGCACACACTGATGCAGTGAAGACCTGCAAAGGTTCACTGGCCCATAGGGGAGGAGCCAGCACACACTGCCTGTGCCTGAATTTTAATCTCTGATAACTGACTGAAGAGGGCAAAAGCTCCTAGCCTGCACCCTCTAGAGGAGCCTTAACCACCAAGACAAGGGTCTGGGAATTACACTGTACACTTGTATGGAAGGAACCAAAAACATGACGAAAGGGAGAAATAAGAAAAAAAAACCCAGCCTCCAACCCTGAGAACATTGATCCAGGAGAGGTAAATATAAAAGAGAGTGAGGGCAGCAAAAATACAATATCAAACACAGCATTAGCGGACATAAAGAGATAACTTCAGGACCTTGTAAGCGGGACCAAAACTGAAATATTAATTCAAATTAACCAAGAGATAAGTAGATTAATAAAAGCAAGGCTGGGCATCTCTCAAGAAGACACAGACAGAAGAATGGATGAACAAAAAAGGATACAAAAATTTAATGAAGAATACAGAAAAAACCTAGAATTCATGAAGCAGATTCAAAGAAATTATCAGGAAACTAAAGACTCCATAGAAAGCTGGCAAAACTGCTTGAAAGAAACCAAACATAGACTATCAAAAATTGAACACAGGTTTGCAATGTGTGATCATGAAAGGGAAGATCTCTTAAAAATAACAAGGGAGCAGGCAGTAAAGATACAAAGACTGGAAGACGACAAGAGGATCTATAACTTAAGAATAAAGTACGTGAATGAAGAAGCAGGAATCAAACCAGAGGAATTACAAAGGCTATTCACAGAAATTATTAAGGAAAATTTCCCAAGCATAGAAAAAAGAAATGATATGCAGAGGTATGAAGCATACAGAACTCCAGCAACCTACAACCCAAACTGAGCTACATCCAGACACATAATAATCAAGATCCCAGAAATTCAATGTAAGAACAGAATATTAAAAGCCATCAGAGAAAAGAAACAGATCACCTATAAAGGAAAACCCATCAAAATCACGGCAGACTTCTTGACACAGACCATCACGTCAAGAAGAGCTTGGAGTGAAGTAATTCAAGCGCTGAAGGAGAACAATCTCCAGCCCAGACTGATGTATCCTGCAAAACTCTCTCGAGAAATTAATGGAGAAAAAAGATGCTTCCATGACAAAGAGGAACTAGGAGAATTTGTGACCACCAGTCCAACCCTAAAAAAAGTACTGAAGGACATTCTAGGGAGAGAGAACAAGAATACAAGCATTTCAGGAACAGTGGCAGAGAGGCCTCAGTGAATGGGGCAGACAGTGGAGTGGAACAGAAAAATAGACAACCAATGGCAGAAAAACAGAATAGCAGAAATAAGGCAGAGAAGATTGGCTGTAATCTCTAGTATAAATGGCCTTGAAATATTAACAGAGAGAAACACAGGCAGAGTAGATCAGGAGATAGGATCCATTGAGATGCTCTATATAGGGAGGCAGTGGGACCCAAAACAAGCAGTGTACCCCATGGGAGTAAAAGGGGGGGAATTGTCTAAAAAAGGGAGGCAGAGGATATTGTTAATTGGGTAACAAGATTTAAAATTTACATTATTCTCACCACTCTGCTTGGATGGATTACGTGCTGTTCCAGTTTGTCTACTTACACTAGACTTGAGGACATGGTCAGCTATCCCAAAAATAAAGAGGACATATTATGGTAATCATCCCTAATTTCCTGTCAACTTAATCTGAAGCCCTTTATAACTTATACTGTCTTATTATGACTGATATTATTTGAATCTGGTTTGTTAGATTGCTACTCTGTATTGACTGATTTTGTTTAAATCTGTTATGATTGATTGCATCAAGTCTAAGAGTATAAGCAACTACACTGAAGATGACAAGATTCACTAAGATACCCACTCTGGTTTGATTATTACTTGCTTTTGAAGTCGTATAATGTCTCCAATGCTTCGTTTTTATTAATGTTGTTATATACTGCTGTGACATCATGGTAACCATTGTAAATCACCTAGTTTTGCGGTTTTATGTGACTTTTTTGCCTCATGCTTTTCTAGGAATTGTTTTGTTTTATCTTGCTTTGTTTTGTTTTTACCTCTAATACAGAAATGATAGATATACATTTAGAGACTCATGCATGTGTAGAGCTTATAAACAGTTTATAAGAACCATACAACACATGTTGAAATGAACAACTACTTTGAAGAAAAAGAGACACTACAGTACCCAGTGCTGAGTCCATAATGTCATGATGTGAAATCCAACAAAACTATCACTTTTTGTTCAAAGTGATTTTAGCTTGTTTTGTCTTGTTTAAGTTCAACACATATGAAGGTATAGGCAGCTGTTTTGAGGAGAATGAGAGATACTATGACAGCCATGCTTGGCTTCCCTAATGTCTGGTCTTCAAGACCTGAAATGCTCTCCTCGTCCTGCTCAGATCAATTCCATAATATGTTGTTTCATGTGAATTCCCTGTATGTGACAATATGGACAACTATTTGGAAGAAAACAAGAGTCAATATGATAGAGAGTGAATATCT
>PVJX010038918.1:0-16050 GCA_004027295.1 Dolichotis patagonum
AAACCTAGAATTCATGAAGCAGATTCAAAGAGATTATCAAGAAACTAAAGACTCCATAGAAAGCTGGCAAAACTGCTTGAAAGAAACCAAAGATAGACTATCAAAAATTGAACACAGGCTTGCAATGTGTGATCATAAAAGGGAAGATATCTTTAAAATAACAAGGGAGCAGGCAGTAACAATTGGAAGGCTACAGCACAACAAGAGGATCTATAACGTAAGAATAAAGCATGTGAATGAAGAAGCAGGAGTCAAAACAGAGGAACTGCAAAGGCTATTCACAGAAATAATTCAGGAAAATTTCCCAGCATAGAAAAAGGAAATGATATGCAGATTTATGAAGCATACATAACTCCAGCCACCTACAAACCAAACAGAGCTACACCTAGACACATAATAATCAAGATCCCAGAAATTCAATATAATAACAGAATATTAAAAGCCATCAGAGAAAAGAAACAGATCACCTATAAAAGAAAACCCATCAAAATCATGGCAGACTTCTCGACACTGACCATCAGGTCAAGAAGAGCTTGGAGTGAAGTAATTCAAGCCCTGAAGGAGAACAACCTCCAGCCCAGATTGATGTATCCTGCAAAACTCTCTCTAGAAATTAATGGAGAAACAAGATGCTTCCATGACAAAGAGGAACTTGGAGAATTTGTGACCACCAATCCAACACTACAAAAAATACTGAAGGACATTTTAGAGAAAGAGAGAACCAGAATACGAGCATTTCAGTAACAACGGCAGAGAGGCTTCAGTGAACAGGGCAGACAGTGGAATGGAACAGAAAAATAGACAACCAATGGCAGAAAAACAGAATAGCAGAGATAAGGCAGAGAAGATTGGCTGTAATCTCTAGTATAGATGGCCTTGAAATATTAACAGAGAGAAACACAGGCAGAGTAGATCAGGAGATAGAACCATTGATATGCTCTATATAGGAGGCAGTGGGACCCAAAACAACAGTGCACTCTATGGGAGTGAAAGGGGAGGAATTGTCTAAAATAGGAAGGCAGAGGATATTGTTAATTGGGTAACAAGATTTAAAATTTACATTACACTCACCGCTCTGCTTGGATGGATTATGTGCTGTTCCAGTTTGTCTACTTACACTAGACTTGAGGACATGGTCAGCTATCCCAAAAATAAGAGGACATATTATGGTAATCATCCCTAATTTCCTATTAACTTAATCTGAAGCCCTTTATAACTTATACTGTCTTATTATGACTGATCTTATTTGAATCTGGTTTGTTAGATTGCTACTTTGTATTGACTGATTTTATTTAAATGTGTTATGATTGATAGCATTAGGTCTAAGAGTATAGGCAACTACACTGAAGATGACAAGATTCACTGAGATACCCACTCTGGCTTGATTATTACTTGCTTTTGAAGTCTTATAATGTCTCCAATACTTCGTTTTTATTAATGTTGTTATATACTGCTGAGACATCATGGTAACCATTGTAGATCACCTTGTATTATGACTTATATATGACTTTTATATGACTGCTGAGACATCATGGTAACCATTGTAGATCACCTTGTATTATGACTTATATACGACTTTTTTGCTTCATGCTTTTCTAGGAATTGTTTCGTTTTATCTTGCTTTGTTTTGTTTTTCCCTCTAAAACAGAAAGGTTAGATATACATTTAGAGACTCATGCATGTGTAGAGCTTATAAACAGTTTACAAGTACTATATAACACATGTTGAAATGAACAACTACTTTGAAGAAAAAGAGACACTACAGTACCCAGTGCTGATTCCATAATGTCATGATGTATAAGCCAGCAAAATTATCATTCTTTGTTCAAATGTTCAAAGTGATTTTAGCTTGTTTTGTTTTGTTTAAGTTCAACACACATGAAGGTATGGACAGCTGTTTTTAGGAAAATGAGAGACACTATGACAATCATTCTCGGTTTCCCTATTGTCTGGTTTTGAAGACCTGAAATGCCCTCCTCCTCCTGCTCAGATCAATTCCATACTAGGTTGTTTCATGTGAATTCCCTGTATGTGACAATATGGACAAAGAAAACAAGAGTCAATATGATAGAGAGTGAAAATCTCCAAATGTCTAGCTTTGGAATTTATGTCTCTTACATTGCTTTCTTGTGATCCGCTTTGTTCTGTTTTGTTGTGTTTAATTTTACCCTTTTGATATAATTGCATGTATATTTGAGTGGGTAAGATGAATGACCATATTGCTGTTTTTTTCTTGTCAGATTGTGGAACAGAACTGTTAACAGACTCACTGTTTGAATGTCTACTTTACATGTGTTAACTTTATAATTGAACAACTGTTTCTAAGAAGTCAGTATATAATTTGACAAGTAATAATCTCTTAGGGTTTTTTGTTGTTGTTCTTCTCCTTTTTTCCTTGGAATTCTGCATTGTTGCTACCCTTTATTCTGTTTTGTTTTCTTCTCTTTAAATAAAATTTTAAAAAGGTAAAGTTCTAAACACTATGAACACTACTTATTTAATATAAATACAAATAATTCATGCTTAAGGTAAATAAATATACAGCCACAGAGGATAGAAAGTACCTTTGGACAAGCTTGGAACTCTGCGCCCAGGCAGCAAGACCACGCCACGTCCCATACCACCCCAAGGCGCACCAGAGGGACCAGTGGGCCTAACCGGACTACGCTCAGCAAACCCTAAGCTGTTAGAGAAAAAACACATGTCACCTATCGAGGAAAGCCCATTAGAATCACAGCAGACTTTTCAGCACAAACCCTCAAGTCAAGACATGCTTGGAGTGAGATATTTCAAGTCCTGAAAGAAAACAACTTTCAACCCAGATTGATGTACCCAGCAAAACTTTCATTCAAATTTAATGGAGAAACAAGATACTTCCATGACAAAGAACAACTGAAGAAATTCACATCCACCAAACCAATCCTAAAAACAGTGTTGAAAGACATACCAGACAGAGATAAAAATGACGACAATCCCCAGAACAACAGAAAGAAACCACCAGGTAGGACAAGCAATTAAATAAGGGGGAAAAGCAGAAAGCAAACAATGGTAACATAACACGGCAAAGTTGAGCCAATACATATCAGTGATATCCATAAATGTAAATGGCCTCAATTCAACTATTAAAAGCAACAGGTTGACAGAATGGATGAAGAAACATGATCCCACAATATGCTGTATACAAGAAACACATCTGACCTAAAAGGAAACTCATAGATTAAAAGGCAAAGGATGGAAAACAGTATCCCATGCAACAGGAACCCAGAAAAAAGCAGGGGTA
This sequence comes from Dolichotis patagonum, assembly GCA_004027295.1. Lineage (NCBI taxonomy): Eukaryota > Metazoa > Chordata > Mammalia > Rodentia > Caviidae > Dolichotis > Dolichotis patagonum. Next base: position 3,281 of record PVJX010038918.1, read on the forward strand.
ACTATTCTACTTGCAGACAATGTGAACTTCAAACCTAAAATGATTAAAAGAGACAAAGAAAGTCATTATATACTCATAAGTAGAAAAATTCAAGAGGAAGAACTAACAATTATAAATATATATCCACCAAACACAGGAGCACACAACTATGTAAGACAGATACTAATGGACATGAAAAACCAAATACACAAGAATAAAATTATTACAGGGGACCTTATCAGCCCATTATCACAAAGAGATCAACTAGACAAAAAGTCAGCAAAGAAGCGACAGTCAGCAAAAAAGCGACAGTCAGCAAAGAAGCGACAGAACTGAATCATACCTGTGAGCAATTGGACTTAGTAGATGTTTACAGAGTGTTCCACCCAACCACAACAGAATACACATTCTTCTCAGCTGCACACAGGACATTCTCCAAAATAGACCATATATTATCCCATAAACCATTCTTAAGTAAATGCAAGGTTACTGAAATTTCCCATGCATAATATGTGAGCATAGTGCACTGAAATTGGAAATTAATGGCAAAAGAAATTGCAAAACCTGCATGCATACATGGAAAGTAAATAACAACCTTTAAAAAATCAGTGGGCTACAGATGAAATTAAAGAAGAAATAAAGCAATACCTACAATTCAATGAAAATGCGGAAAAAACATAATCTGTGGGATGCAATGAAAGCTGTCTTAAGAAGGAAATATATAGCAATAAATTGTCATATCAAGAAAACAGAATGAGCACAAATAAACAATCTAATGCTTCATCCCAAGTTTCTAGAAAAAGAAGAGCAAGTTAAACCCAAAGCTCATAGAAGAAATAGGAAAGATGAAAGCAGAAATCAATGTAATTGAAGCTAAAAAAAAACAAAAACAAAGAATTAATGAATCAAAAAGCTGTTTTTTTGAGAGAATAAACAAAATTGACAAACCTCTATAAGCTAACCTTACAAAGAAAAAGAAAGAAAAAACCCAAATGCACACAATAAGGAATAAAAAGGAGGAAATTACTACAGATCACATGCAAATTCAAAAGATCATGAATACCTACTTTGAAATTCTCTATTCACATAGAGAAGAAAACAGAGGAAATGGACAGATTTCTAGAAACATATGAACTATCAAAGCTCAACCAAGAAGATACAGCAATTTTGAATAATCCAATATCAGCTATTGAAATTGAAAATGTAATAAAAAACTTACCAACAAAGAAAAGCCCAGGTCTTGATGGATTCACGCCTGAATTCTACAAGAAATTTAGAGAAGATTTGATGCCAATAGTCCTTAAACTCTTCAATGAAATTGAAAAGAAAGCAATCCTCCCTAATTCATTCCTGGAGACAAGCATTACTCTCATACCAAAACCAGAGAAAGACCCAACCAAAAAGGAGAACTACAGGACAATCTCACTAATGAACACTGATGCAAACATTCTCAATAAAATACTGGCAAATAGAATGCAGCAAATCATCAAGAAGATTATATATCATGACCAACTGGGGTTCATTCCAGGAATGCAGGGATGGTTTAACACACACAAATCAATAAATGCGATACACCATATCAACAGAGCCAAAAACAAAAACCACATGGTCATCTCAATAAATGCGATACACCATATCAACAGAGCCAAAAACAAAAACCACATGGTCATCTCAATAAATGCAGAACAAGCTTTCGATAAAGTCCAACACATATTCATGATAAAAACCCTTCAAAAACTCGGAATACACGGTGTCTACCTCATCGTTATAAAGGCCATCTATGACAAATCAAGAGCCAATATTACACTAAATGCATGAAAACTGAAAGCTTTCACTTTAAAACCAGGAAAAGTCAAGGATGTCCACTATCACCACTCCTTTTCAATATAGTTCTGGAAACAATAGCCAGGGCAATCAGACAAGAAAAAGAAATAAAAGGAATAAAGACAGAAAAGGAAGAAGTTAAATTATCACTATTTTCAGATGACATGATACTCTATATAGAAGACACCAAAAACTACATTAAAAGACTACTAGAAGTAATAAATTCAGCAGTGTAGCTGGATACAAAGTCAATGCTCAAAACTCAATAGCATTCCCATACACAAACAAAAAAACTCACCAAGAGAGAAATAATGGAAATATCGCCCTTCACAATAACATCTAAAAAAATGAAATACTTAGGAATCAACATAAGAATGTAAAAGACCTATATGCTGAAAATTGCACTACGCTAAAAGGAGGAGATTGAAGAGGATATTAGAAAATGGAAGGATGTTCCTTGCTCTTGGCTAGGAAGAACCAACATTGTGAAAATGGCCATACTCCCAAAACTGATATACAGATGTTCCGCAATCCCAATCAAAATACCATTGACATACCTCACAGATCTAGAGAAATCACTCCTAAAATTCATTTGGAAACAGATGAAACTTGAATAGCAAAGGCAATTCTGGGCAATAAAGGCAAGGCAGGAGGCATCTCAATTCCTGACTTGAAACTGTACTACAAAGCCACAGTGATAAAATCAGCATGGTATTGACAAAGAAATAGACCTGCGGACCAATGGAACAGATTAGAAGATGCAAGCACAACTATAAAGATACTCAGCCACCTGATATTTGACAAAGGGGCTAAACATGTTTACTGAAAGAAGAATAGCCTCTTTAATAAATGGAGTTGGAAAAATTGGCTCTCCACATGCCAAAGACTGAAGCTAGATCCATGCCTATCACCATGCACAAAACTAAATTGATCAAAGATCTAAATATTAAAACAGAAACACTAAATCTACTGGAAGACAAGGAAGGCACAAGTCTTGGAAACATAAGGGTAGGCAGAGAGTTCATGAACAAAACACACACTGCACGGGAAACACTTCAAATAATCAACAACTAGGATCTTTTATTATTGACAAGTTTCTGCACTTCAAAAGAAATCACCATCAGAGTGAAAAGAAAACCCACAGAATGGTAAAGAATTTTAGCCAGCAACCCCTCAGACAAAGGACTTATATCAAGAACATATAAAGAATTGAAAAACATCAAGCCCCCCAAATTCAAAGACCCCCAAAATGGGCATCTGAGATGAACACACAGTTCTCAGATGAATATATACAAACGGCAAACAAATACATGAAGAAATGTTCACCATCACTGGTCATTCGAGAAATGCAAATTAAAACAACATTGAGATATCATCTCACAACGGAAAGAATAGGTGCCATCACAAGAAATCAACTGATAACAAATGTTGGCGAGGCTGCAGGGGGGAAAAGGAACACTGTTCCACTGTTGGTGGGAGTGCAAACTGGTGCGACCAATATGGAAATCAGTATGCAGAATTCTCAGAAGACTAGGACTGGAAGTTACATTCAACCCAGTTATTCCCCTCCTGGGTATTTTCCCAGAAGAACTGAAAAGGTCATATCACAGTGATGTATGCACACCCATCTTCATAGCAGCACAATTTGTAAGAGCTAAATCTTGGAAACTACCAAGATGCCCATCAACCGCAGAGTGGATGAAAAAGATGTGGTATTTTTATACAATGGAATATTACTCAGCTATTAAGAAGGATGCTCTTGAGGCCTTCATAGTGAAATGGAGACAACTTGAGACTATCCTCATTAGAGAAATAAATAAGAATCATATTTATAAATATCACGTTGTGTCTCTAGTGTAAAAAGTAATAAGAAATGTAGGAGTAATAAAACCCAAAATGTGTAATTGCTACTGTAAAAAAGAGAGAAAAAGAAAGTTCTCTAAAGGATATAATTGCATGTATGGTTAAGTGTGTAAGATGAATGGCCATATTACTGTTTTTGTTATATCATGGAGCATAACTGTTAACCATCTCATTGTGTACTTTGTGTTAATTTTGTAACTTGAACAACTATTTCCTAGATGACGGTATGTAAGTTATTAACTAATGATTTCTTAGTGGTTTTTTTTTTAGTTCTTTTTTTCCTTGGAATTCTGTATTGTTGCTACCTTTTTTTCTGTTTTGTTTTGTTTTCTCTTTAAATAAATTTTTTTAAAAAAAGAAAGTACCTTTGAGTATATATGTCAACAGATAAATGCAGATATAAATTTAATTTCTGTGATAGTTAGCTGATTGTATCAGTTTGAATAAGAAACACACAACTAAACCAGGCATGGTGGTGCACATCTATAACCCAAGCGTCAAAAGCTGAAGCAGGAAGACTGGCATGAATTGATTGCCAGCTGGGATACACAGTGAGTTCAAAGTTACTCAGAACTGCATAGTAAAACCTTGTGTAAAAAAAAAAAAATTAAAAAAAGAAATGCCCAACTAAGTTGGATCAGAAAGATCACTTCTGCTTTGGAGGGGCTCCAGTCTTCCCCTTTACCTTGGACATTGTTTCCTGGCTTCCATGGTAGACATTTCAGCATACGGCACAAATCTCCAGCCTTCATCACAGACCTCTTGGTCTCCTGATATGGACTGGCACAGGTTACTACAGTGGACTTCAGGTTTTTAACTGGATCCTTCAGATCTGCAGCATGCAGACAGCCCTTTTGCATCCTTCTACACTTGATTGTGTGATGGCCACTGTAAGCCAATTGTATAAATTCTTATTTGTGTATTTTGAATAAATCAATCTCTAGTAAACACTGATTTATTTTTAAAGAAAATAAAATGAAACAAGACAATACAATAAGAAAGACCTTGGATTTCAAAAACAAGACAGTAGGAAATCAACCAGAGTTACTACACTGCACATTGTTATCCTCCAAGCAGTTGCTCAGACTACTAGATACAAGCACACTAAGTTTATCAAACAATATAAGCCCTCAGTTATTTCTTTACTTCGGGGGTTATCATTTCAGAAATCTCAGGTGTGTGTTTTCTGATTTATTCCATGTCTGTGTCTCCTGAACTTGTTCTAGGTGAGATATAGGCATGCAAAATTAATCAAACAATTTAAGTACTGAGTTGTTTCTTTTCAGTTGCTATCATTTCAGAAATCTCAGGAGTGTGATTCTCAATTTCTTTTGTGTCTGTATCTCCTGGACTTGTTTTGGGTGGGATTCACTGAGGGTGTGGCTCTTCTCTATGGGCCTGCAGTGGCTGTCTCACTGGCAAGTGTGGCTTCTTCTTCAGCTCTGGTAGCTGGTTCAGCAGGGAACATGACTTCTCCTCAGACCCTTGGCAGTGATCCTTGTTTTCTTATTTTTGCTAGATTTCTGGATTCTCTCTCTCCATGGACTCCAACTTTCACTTCAGATCCTTCCTGGGTCAGAAGACCTACCTCCCTCCTTTTCCCCTCCCTATGTTACTATATGCCAGTATCTGGACACCAAATCTTGGGAGAGGCTCTTGCTCTGCTGCTCACCACTCCATTCTATTCCCGAAAGTTCCCTAGTAAGCACTGATTGATACAGATTTTGGTACCAGGAGTGACTCTAGAGAAACAGAACTGTAAAGATGAAATCCTTTAATGGTTTTAGGGTTTCCTGGAGTTGACACTCTAATTTGAGGACACTAAAAACGCCATGGTCTCTCCTATTACTACCGTGAGGAATATTGATAGTCCTTGGTGTGAATTATTTAAAGTAATATGCAATGTGGATCCACTTTATCCTAACTCAACACTTGTGAAACATAAGGAATTTAGTAACTCTATACAATACTTTTGAAAAATTTTGGCAGAATGGGAAATATAAAGATGCTGGCTGGTTGTTCTTAGCATTGCTGAAAAACTACTGAAGGAAAACAATGAGTTCAAAACATTCATAGGAAATCTAATGTTTTCTAACTGTGAGGAGAAATTAATAATGGAAAATAGGGAGCTCAAAGATACAAACTCTTGGGCCGGGGATTTAGCTTAGCGGCATAAGTGCCTGCTTTGCAAGCGCAAGGTCGTGAGTTCGATCTCCGGTACCAAAAAAAACCAAAAAACAAAAAACTCTTTGCCCCAGACACACAGAAAAAATTTAAAAACTTCCTAAGCATGTCCTGAAAAATAATCTAGCTTCCTTTTGCCAAGACTGTAGAAACCTAAACATAGGTCGTCATAATTGAACTGGCTGAAACACACCATAAGGAAGAGTATCTGAAATAAAGGTGAAGGCTGTGATTGAAAAAGAGAGAGAATGGGGTCCCATAAACTGAGATGGTGACATCTGGGAGGATCCTGATAAAATGAGGATGTTGAGCTCCTAGACTCCAATGAAAATAGTCAGCCAGAGGGACAGATTTCCTGATTCACAGTGGTGAGGCATCCCCATTCTCTGTGGCGTTGGAGTCTCCTAGTATACCTTAGGAAACTAATTCTGTGTTGATCACGCATGATAATACTGGCAAGCCTCAGGACCCACTCTCACCACCCACATTGGTCTGTAGGGTTATAAGCCAGTTCAAATCACAGAAGGTGCCTGTTACGGCTTGTGTCTAGATGTTCCCCTAAAGTTTCATGCAATCTTAAATAGGACATGTTTTTCAGAGGTTTCCCTACTAAGTACAAACTAGGCCTGACCCTGCTTAGCTTCTGATATCAGATGACATCAGGAGCATTCAGGATGGTATGGCTGTAGAGCGGTACCTAAATCTACAGTGTGTGATGCTGGGATTAAGGGTATGTGATGAGTAAATCAGTCCACTGATTGGTTTGGTATACCTATGGCTAGGATTAAGGGTACGAGTGCTATATCCGCCCTGGTATGTAGCCTGCATACAATATAAGGGACAGAAACAGTCTTATCTTTCCTGTCTTGCTCCTTTTGCTGTCTTCCACCACCATGAACTAACTATGGATTGAAACCTCTACACACTGTGAGTTAAATCAACCTTTTCCTCCTTTAACACTGAGTGTTGAGTATTTGCCTCAGCAATGAAGCAAATGTAACTAAGAGTGTGCCTAAAGGTGAGGTACGTATTCTCCCATGAGAAGTTCTAACAGTCTCCCAAAGAACTTCGTGAGTTTTCTAACTCTTAAAGCAGCGGCCTGATGAGCAAATGTAGGAATGGATTTTACAGGAATGGGACGATGGTAGCAAAAATATATACCTGGATCAGACTGAGCTTGTTGGTATGGGACCAAAAAACACAGATGATGAATTTCATGTTATAGCTCCTGGATGATTAAAAAATGGTGTTAATAGTTTATATACCTGGTTGGCAGAAGTATGGATCAAAAGATGGCCCACTGTGAATGAGTCAGAGATGCCTGATATTTCATGGTTTACTGTTGAGGGGATTCAGAGGCTTAGGGAAATGGAAATACTGGAGTGGATTTATAATATCAAACCTAATCTGCCATACTGGAATGACCCAGAAAAATCCTTGACGAGCCCTGTCACTGCTTTTCTATGTATGCCAAATCTTACTGTGGGGACTGCAGTTATGCAATAGAAACTACAACAACCCAATCCAGGCAGAATGACAAATGGGCTACAACCTTCAAGAATGAAGGCATGGGTCACCCTCACCAGGGAAAGAACCAAGACCTGTGAGGTGTTTGCTGAAGGCCAAGGGAATATAGAATGGGTAGAAAGAAGAAGGTAGTTCTAAATACCAGCTATGACTCCATGATCAGCTACCGAAGTAAAAATTGTTATGCTTCCAATGTAATATAATGTTGACAGTTATAATGTTGGTTAAGTGTTGTTTAACCTGTATATGATATGCAAGTTACAAAATATTAGAAGCATCACACAAAGAAAAACTGTCTTCTATTCAAGGCAGGGAATTAGTGTGTGTCTGTGTGTGCTCAAGATACTTACAACATGTTAGGTATGATAAAGAACTTGCCTTTTTATCTGGAGACTATGATTTAAAGAAATGTGTCTGATTGTCAAGTTGACAAAGGATGTATTGTGATAGTTAACTGGGTCAACTTGAGTAAGAAATGCCCAACTAAATTGCATCAGCATAGTTCTGGGTGTAGAAGATGCATGCTAAGGAGGATTGTTGCCAGAATGGCATAAAAGGGAGATAAGAAGGAAGGCTAGCTTCTATATCTCTGGAGCAGCTCCAGTCTTCACCATCCCCTTGGAGGTCATTTCCCAGCTTCCAGGACAGACTCTTCAGCCTCCAACACAGATCTTTCAGTCTCCTGACAGACTCACACAAGACACTACAGTGAGCTCCAGGTCTTTGACTGGATCCTACAGACCTCCAGTGTACATACGGGCATTTTTCACTCTTCACACCTGACTCTGCAGGCAGCCATTGTAAGCCAATCTTGTAAATTCTTATATATTTGTATATCTCACATTAAGTGTTTCTCTAATGAGCATTGACCAATACAGTATTCAATAACACAGACGTGACTTATCTGCTTTTCAACTACCCTTTCCAGGCCTTTTCTCTCTTTTCAATATCATCCTTTGTCCACAACATAAAGCCAGTCACTACTTGCTTGTCTGTTTATTCTAACTGCTCTTTGTAAATACAAGGATTTTAAATCTACCCTTTACAAAGTTTGACTAAAACTCATACACATCAATTTATTCTCTTGTAGATTTGCATTTAAATCCTTTTATCTGTTATTATGAAATAAAAAGACTGCCTTTTGTTAAGGGAATAAGAGGTGGCATTTGAGTCCTTTTATCTCTGTAAATTACTGAATTAAAAGATTATCTTTTCTTAAAGAAATAAGAGGTGAGGAAGGTCTGAAAGACAGACAAGAAAAACTTCTGTGTAATTGATAATAGTGATTAACAGTTATCTCTAATGAAAAAATTATTGCAATTTTTTTTTCATTTTTTAAAGTCAAGGGCAATAAGTAAGAAAGACTGTGTCTGCTATTACCATTTTTTTCTTTTATTGGTTTTTAACTCCAAGACATGTATATATTGGGAAATCAGATCATTTCCTGTGTCTATAGATCGGTTATTCCTTTCTCTTTTATTTATCATCATAATCACATAACTAAAAGACTCCAATTGTTAGCCAGTTCAGATAAGTCCTAAACCTCCCATACAGACCAAACAGTGGGTACAAGGATTGCATAGGAGCTGCTCAAGGACAAAAAATGGGATGGTATCTGGTGCAACGGTCTTCTCCAATCATGAATGATTTCATGAAAACCTACACTCATGATTGTGAAGTCAGTTTTGTGACCTACCAATTTGTTCTAAAGTGCTGTCATACTAAAGGCATTGCTTCTGAGGAGTAGGAAGATGGGAGAATGGAATAAGAGCTTTACTTGTTACGATATAAGAAGTTTATATATGCTGGGTATGGTGGCGCACTCCTGTAATCCCAGCACTTGGGAGGCTGAGGCAGGCGGATTGTGGCAATTTCAAGACCAACCTGGGCTACAAAGTGACCCTAAGGCCAGCCTGAACTGCATAGCAAGACCCTGCCTCAAAAAGGCAAAAAAAAAAGTTTACATATATGTATGATTTCTATGGCGATGACTGATTTTAAGGGAATGTGGAATGTTAAGGGAAGTTTATTAAATGAAGAGGAAAAAAAACCAGTTAAAACCCAAACCAGGCTTTGGTCAAAACCATATAAAGAATTGCAATCAAAATAAGTTATGTGAATTGCTTTACATTTAACCCTAATTACTTTGCAGCACAATAGTGATACCTTTTTTTTTGTTAATTTTGCTATAAATTACAGATTTGAATTATAAATAATCAGCCCTTGCAATTTATTGCTTTTAACGTTATTATTTACTGAGGATTTTCCATATGCCAGATGCCAAATTATATATTGGGAATAAAAACAATAAAGCAATCCCAAACCCAACAAGATTTAAAATCTTAACAGAAAGGGAGGCCTATATAGCAAACGTCTAGTGGAGAATTCTCCCTTTCCCATACCCTCCCTCTCCATGTGTGTATATATATGGCAAAAACATCACTCCCAGTCCTAGAGAGTCAGGAGTCAAGTTAAGGCTTCAAAATAAGATGTCAGCGGTGCTGCCTGAAAAATCAACTGGGTTAGTCAGGAGAAAGTAGAAGATAAATAAGAACTCTAAAATGAAAAGAACAGGAAATGCACCAGTCTCAAAGCTTGATACTTTGCAGAGATTTGGTCAGGTGAAATACAATGCAATAAGTGTCCTGAGATAATGAGGTTAATGAAGTAAGGGTGGGTTATATCAAGAGAACCTGGATGTTATACTTAAGAGCTGGAAATATCTATTACCACAAAAATAAAACAAAGAGGTACAAAACTTGCTATTAACTGGGGACCACTGCATGAGTCTCAGAAAAATGACAGGATCAGATTTAAATTTCAAACATATCACTTTAGCTTCTCTGTACAGAAGGGAGAAGTAGAACTCAAAATATCTCATAATTGGAGACATATTAGTTGGGAGTTAGCTGAAATCGAGTGATAGATGCCAGTGATTCAGGTCTGAAAGATGGAAAGAATTGGACAGACTTCAAAGATACATAACAGGTACAGTTGAGATGTCTTACTGATTGATTGGATATAGGATGAAGAGACGATGTGGTTTTCATACACACAGCCAAAGCTTGGTGGTACAGCATTTATCTTAACAGAACAGGCAAATGGGGGGGGGTCCCATTTTGAATTTTTTTGTTGTTGATGGCAGTGGGGAACTAGAAGAACATTAGAAATTATGAGTTCAATCCTAACTAGCTGAATTTTATATATGGGAAGATCTACAGTATGTAACTGTACATAGGTCTAAGGCTAAGGAGAAAGCTTGAAGCTTAGACACATATTTCAGATACAGCATTTCATTTAAGTTGAAAGTATATGATGGGGGGAGAAGAGACAAGATGGTGGACTGGTAGGTAGCAGGAGAGAGACCTTCTCTGAGAGAGACAGCTCAAATGCCAGAATAAAACACCCTGGAGAGACCCAAACAGAAAGAGATAGACTCTCACAACCCAGAAAGAAACTAAAGCGCAAAAACCCGCTCGAATAAGAGGTCCTGGGGCTACTATTAGTGAAGATAAGATCAGCGAGCACTGCGCCCTCCTCAAACTGCCTGAATTCCGCCTGAACTGAACAAGTGATCTGCGCCGAAGCAACTGGCTTGAGTCGCCGGAGCTCGGAACTGAACAGCCCAGCGTGCAGCTCGCCAGGACCGGCACTGCACACGACCCACCCAGAGGCACCGTGAATTCCCACCGCAGCCACGCTGAAGTCGGAGGTCGGGCAGTCCAGCAGTTCTCGGGGATGAGGTGAGTGATGGGAATAAGACCCTCCCACGGGAAAGGGGAAACCGACTGGACGACATGTTGGATTTGGGCAGGACAGCCCTAACTCCATAAGGAAGTGGCTTCAGCTGGTTACTCCCCTCCCTGAGCGGATTGGTGGAATCTGCTTGGACTAGGCCACGCCCCTGGCGGGGACCCAGTTACTTCCCTGAGATCAGTGCACACTGATACAGTGAAGGCCTGCAAAGGTTGACTGGCCCAGAAGGGATGAGCCAGTGCACGCTGCCCCTGGGTGAACTCTAATATCTGATAACCTATTGAAGAGGACTAAAGCTCCTAGCCTGCGCCCTCTAGAGGAGCCTTAAACAACAAGAAAAGGGTCTGGGAATTACACTGTACACTTGTATGGAAGGAACCAAAAACATGACGAAAGAGAGATATAAGAAAACACTCCCAGCCCCCAACCCTGAGAACACTGATCCAGGAGAGGTAAATATAAAAGACTGAGGGCAGCAAAAATGCAACATCAAACACAGCGTTAGCGGACATGAAGAGATACATTCAAGACCTCGTAAGCAGGACCAAAACTGAAATATTAATTCAAATTAAACAAGAGATAAGTAGATTAATAAAAGAAAGGCTGGGTACCTCTCAAGACACAGAAAGAAGAATAGAGGAACACAAATGGAGAGAAAAATTTAATGAAGAATTCAGAAAAAACCTAGAATTTATGAAGCAGATTTAAAGAGATTATCAGGAAACTAAAGACTCCATAGAAAGCTGGCAAAACTGCTTGAAAGAAACCAAAGATAGACTATCAAAAATTGAATACAGGCTTGCAATGTGGGGTCATGAAAGGGAAGATCTCTTAAAAATAACAAGGGAACAGGCAGTAAAGATACAAAGACTGGAAGATGACGAGGGGATCTATAACTTTAGAATAAAGTATGTGAATGAAGAAGCAGGAATCAAACCAGAGGAATTACAAAGGCTATTCACAGCAATTATTGAAGAAAATTTCCCAAGCATAGCAAAAAGAAATGATATGCAGCAGTATGAAGCATACAGAACTCCAGCCACCTACAACCCAAACAGAGCTATACCCAGACACATAATCAAGATCCCAGAAATTCAGTATAAGAAAAATATTAAAAGCCATCAGAGAAAAGAAACAGATCACCTATAAAGGAAAACCCATCAAAATCGCGGCAGACTTCTCGATACAGACCATCAGGTCAAGAAGAGCTTGGAGTAATGTAATTCAAGCGCTGAAGGAGAACAATCTCCAGCCCAGATTGGTGTATCCTGCAAAACTCTCTCTAGAAATTAATGGAGGAAAAAGATGCTTCCATGACAAAGAGGAACTAGGAAAATTTGTGACCACCAGTCCAACCCTATAAAAAATACTGAAGGACATTCTAGGGAGAGAGAACAAGAATACGAGCATTTCAGGAACAGTGGTAGAGAGGCCTCAGTGAACGAGGCAGACAGTGAAGTGGAAGAGAAAAATAGACTATCAATGGCAGAAAAATAGAATAGCAGAAATGAGGCAGAGAAGATTGGCTATAATCTCTAGTATAGAGGGCCTTGAAATACTAACAGAGAGAAACACAGCCAGAGTAGATCAGGAAATAGGGTCCATTGAGCTGCTCTATATAGGGAGGCAGTGGGACC
>PVJX010038919.1:0-16051 GCA_004027295.1 Dolichotis patagonum
GCTTTATTCTATTGTGTTATGTTTGATATTATTGTAATTGAAACTATGCTCAACTATAGCAGAGTAAGAGATATGGTGTTAGATACTGTTGATGTCCAGTTGACTTAATGTAAAGTACTGTGTTGCCTATGTTGTCCTCTTCTGATCTGCTCTGTACTGCCCCCTTTTGTTTTATTCTCTTTTAAATTAAAAAAAAAAGAAAAGAAAAGAAAACTGTAACTGCGGGCTGGGGATTTAGCTCAGCGGCATAAGTGCCTGCCTTGCAAGTGCGTGGTCGTGAGTTCGATCCCCGGTACCAATTTAAAAAAAAAACAAAACTGTAACTGCAGCCAAACCGTATTTACAAGGGCAAGATGCCACAACAAAGGCAAAGTGGGCATATCCCTCATTTTTCTGTCCCTCCCTCCCCTGCCTTCTCCAGCTCTGCCTGCCAGTGCATTGCATTCTTAGGGTTTCTCTGAGATTGTTATGCTCTCCTGTAAGTACACTTTGCAATTTGTCAGTCTTCCGAAGAACAACCTCAGTAGCCCGAAGCAATGGGCACAAATAGCAGATGTCCAAAGGAGCAATTTGGAATCTAGCTTTGTTGATACTGAGAGAAATCTATTTTCAAACCCACAGTTACTTTTCTCCTTGTGAGAGAAACAAAAGCTAAAGCAAAATCCTACAGAGGGTTTTATTTGGAAGGAAGTGGTTTTTATAATGCACTTCAAAATACAATTAAAAACTTTTCTAGTTTGAACTCTTGACATTCTGATGAATGCATTTTTTTTGTACCAGGGATTGAACTCACGACCTTGCACTTGCCAGACAGGTGCTTATGCTGCTGAGCTAAATCCCCAGACCAGATGAATGCATTTTTATTCAAATGTTAATTACTCCTTGATAGATCTCGCATCACTTTCACACCTCTATTCTACAAATGGCCTTTCACTGGCCACATGTAGACTCCCTTTGAGCATGATGCCCTTTTCCACTGCAGAACTCTTTTACCATTTCAAGTACTTCCACAGGTACTGTTTGGTCAGATTTGGCACAGTATGGGTGACTAAATGTCACAGTGACTAAATGTAGTTTTATTGAAGATGAAATATAAGATGGATCATTCAAAAGAACGTCATGACAGAACTTGGCATTTTGCTAACTCCACCATGATCTAGAACTCTCCTAGTTGCCTATTACCATATATACTTCAGAGTCAGATATTCTTAAAAGTGTCAAGGTCATAAAAGACAAAGACTGAAGGACAGTTGGGAAATAAAGAAGACTAACTGCTGGGAGTGGTGGCACACGACTGTAATTTCAGCATTCTGGGAGGCTGAGGCAGGAGGTGCCAAACTTTGAGCCCACCTCAGACAATGTAGTAACTTGTGAGAACTTGTCTCAAAATTTAAAAAAAAAAAGGCTGCAGATGTCGCTCAGCACAAAGGCCCTGAGTTCAATCCCCAGTACCAGGAAAAGAGGGAGAGAGAGAGACAGAGACAGAGAGAACTGAGACCTGAGAGTTTACTGCACTGTTTGATTTTGGACCAGAGAACAGGTTTGATGATACCATTTGAGTATCTTTACATAAGTTAACGGTAGTACCAATACTAGTCTTAATGTTGTTATGTAAGATATTAACTTTTGGAGGTCTTGAGCAAAGGATATATGGGACTTCTTTGTACAACTTTAAAAATTTATCTTCAACTGATACATAAAAGCAAAATTGTACATGTTCATGGAGTGCTGTGTAATGTTTCTATACATGTGTACATTGGGTAATTAGTAAACCTGGTTAAGCATATTCATCTCCTCAACCATTTATTGTTTCTTGATGGAGAAAACTTTCAAACTCCTCTATTCTAGCTTTATGAAACATTGTACAGTAATACCTCAGTTCATGAACACGTCTGTTTGTAAACAATTTGGTGCTCAAACAAAATTTTGCTTCTGTTCACAAACTCCACTTTGGGTGACAAACACAACTGCGGCCATCTTCCCCATGCAAGCACAAATGAGTCCATCTCCCCCAAATCGTGAAACAAATTAAAGTTCATAAACTGAGGTACCACCAACTGTATGTTGTTATCTATAGTCATCCTACTGTACAATAACACTAAATTTCTTGCTCCTAGTGTTACAGGCAACTGAGCTAGTTAGAAATATTATGGACAGTGAGACAGGGCTAGACCCTCAAAGAAGCTGGCACAGAGGACCACATGTCTGATGACCTTGGAGAAGACAGACACCTCTTGCTGTGGGCCAGATCTCTGGACAGAAGGCAAAACAAATGCAACCACACCTTTAAGTATAATCCTTAGGGATTAAATCAGGATCACCTTGAGAAGTCAGGAGTCACCATTCCAATCCCTAGGGAAGAGTCACTGCTCTCTAAGAATGCCCGCTTTCTACGCTTTCTACGTGACTCCCTTCTCCATTTGTTCCCAATTTAATCAGTTTTATCTGAGCTATTAATCTTATTGGCTAAACATAGCTCTGTCTCACTTCATGCCCATCTACCTCTTGAGTTCCCAGTTTTCCCCAAATTTAGACCCACCTCACCTCATGGTTTTATTCTATAAAAATCCCTACAGAAGACAGAGCCTCTGGCAACCCACTTGGGACCCCTTCTGTCTCTCTCAGACAGCTTTCTTTCTCTCAATAAATATTCCTACTCTTAACCTCTGTTGTTCCTACAATTCATTCTTCAATTTTAGAGAACATGAACTTGTACCAGACATATAGTAGGTCAGGAGTTTCATTCCCCTATACCACTAGCTTATAGTAATTTACAACCCATTCATCCACCTACAACCCCCATCCCTATAACCCTCCCAATTCTCCCCAGCCTCTTTACTCTCATCTTCTTTTTTTTTTTTTTTTGGTACTGGGGATCGAACTCACGACCTCGCGCTTGCCAGGCAGGCACTTAAGCCACTGAGCTAAATCCCCAGCCTACTCTCATCTTCTGTGAGATCAACTTTTTAATTTCCATGCATAAGTGAGATCATAGGGTGCTTGTTTTTCTGTATGTGCCTTATTTATTTCACTTACAATGATCTCCAGTTGGTCTGTGTTGTGGCAAATGACAGGATTTCATCCTTTTTATGACTGAATAGTATTCCATGGTGCATGTACACCAGATTTTCTGTATCCCTTCCTCAGTTGAGCCACATGTAGGTTGGTTCTATTTCTTGACTACTATGAATATTGCTGCTGTGAACGTGGCAATGCAGCTGTCTCTTTGACATATAGATTTCATTTTCTTTATATATATACCTATTAGTGGGATTGCTGGATCATATGGTAGATATATTTTTTTAAATTATTGAGAACTCTCCATAATGCTTTCCATTAAAGCTATGCTCACCAACAATGGGCAAGTGTTCCTTTTTCTTTATTTCTTTACCAGCAGTTGTTATTTTTTTTGTCGTATGTGTGTGTGTGTGTGTGTGTGTGGTACTGGGACTGAACCCAGGGACTCATGCATGCTAGGGAAGCAATCTTCCACTGAGCTATATCCCCAGCTCTTTTAAAAATTTGAGACAAGATCTCATTAAGTTGCCCAGGCTGGCCTTGAACTTGTACTCCTCTTACATTAGCCTCTAGAGTAACTAGAATTAGATATTAGTTATATTTTGAAGTACTTGGGATTGAGCCCAAGAAATGCTGACCTCCATCCCCTGTTCTTTTTTAAATTTTATTTTGAGACAGGGTCTTGTTAAGGCTGGCTTTAAACCTGTGGTTCTCCTGCCTCAGCCTCCAGAGCACCTGGGACTATAGCTGTGAGCCACCATGTCTGGACTGTCTTTTTGATAATAGCTGTTCTTACTGGGGTTAAGTGATAACTCACTGTGGTTTTGATTTGCATTTCCTTGATGATTAGCAATGCTGAGTTTTTTATGTGCCTATTGGCCATTTGTATATCTTCTTTAGAGAAGTATTTACTTTGATCTATTATCTATTAATTTTTTTGTGTGGTACTGGGGATTGAACCCACAGAACACTAAACTAAGCTACATTCCAGCCTCTTTTAGTCTTATTATTAGATGGTCTTGCTGAAGTTTCTTAGGCTGACCTCAAACTTCTGACCCTCCTGCCTTAGCCTCCCAAGTAGCTGGGATTACTGGCATGTACCACCATACCTTGTGATATTGAGTTTTTAGAGTTCCTTATGCATTCTAGATATCAACCTCTTGTGAGATGCATCTGTATTAACTTTTGCAACATTTTTAATGTGTGGACATTGAAAAAAAAGTAAAAGGAAAAGAAACCAAGAGCAAGAGCCCATGGGAATACAGAATAATATTCATATAATAATAATGATATTGATAATGACACTGGTATCACTTCATTAAAAACTCAGTCTTCCAGTGAGACATAGTGGGGGCTCTGTTAGTAGCAACTACTGTGTTTCTGGGAACTATGTAGAATACAGTATACAACAGAGAAAGGAGAACTAAAACTAAGGCAGTGCCTAGCAATTCTGAAGAAAAAACCAGGAAGAATAAGCAGCCAAACTTAGGGCCTCAGATATTATGTGCCAACACCCAGAATATGGGTAGTAAAGTTTTAATACAGGCAGGAGAACACAATTTTATGGGTATTGTGTAAAATGCCCGTGGATATTTTATGTACTTTATGTATGGGTACTGTGGAAACTAGGACTTCTGGCTGACATCACAAAGGGTAAACCTGATTCTGAGAGATACCATATAGCAAGAGAGGAGGACAACAATGTATTGTGTGAAAAGCATTCGATAGGAGTGAAAGGAAAAAGTGGAAGTGCTCAGACTTGTGGAAATATATAAGCCAGCACTCAGATAGGTAAATAATATGGATAGTACTTCACAAAACTGTGGCAGAGGCAAGAAACGATGATGAGGATCATAGACCATCTAAATGTCTGCTAGAAGTTTCATTATGCTAATAGCCACACATATGGTAAGTTCTTGACTCTTTCTGATAGTTACAGTCTCATAAACATGAGAAGTAATGGGGTGTTTTTCTAAGCTGGACTTAATACTGGTACTCAATAAGAATAAGCAAAGTGAAAGTGATATCTTGGGACAAATGACTATCATCTGGATTGTTAAGAAAAAGAATGCTGGCCATGGTTATAGGTTAACTATTATGTGTGTGTGTGTGTGTGTGTCTGTGTGTGTACAAAAGCTAGATGTCATATGGATTAGTGAAGTTAAATATGATATCCTGGTTACACACCAAAAGAGAAAGAGAGGTGAAGAGGGAGAGTTCCAAAAAGAAAATTCAGATCTATACAATGAGAAATTTAAGGAGATATATCTAATAAACTACAGTGTTCATATAGATTATTCTCTAATTAATTCAGGTTTTAAAAAATACATTTAAGCCAGTTGTGGTGACACAGGCCCATAATCCCAGCTTCCTGGGAGGCTGAGGCAGGAGGATCACCACAAGTTCAATGCTGACTTGGGCTATACAGCAAGACTATGACCCAAAACAAACAAACAAACAAACCAAAGACAACATTAAAAAAACTGGAACAAAAAAAAACCTGGAACATATTCAGAGAAGGCTATCAGGAAACTGAAATGTCTGTGAATCATGTTATAGCAGAAATGGTGGAATGAACGAGAGACACTGAATTGGGAAAGAGCTTGGGTGAAGGAGGAATAACTGTCTTTATAATTAAAGGACTGCTGGGTAGAAGAGTACACTAGTAGATATTCTATGTGGAATTAACACTAGTTGTAGAAACTTCATGAAGGTAGACTTCAGCTCACTGAGAAATTATTTTCTCAAATATGAGTTACTTAAAGGTGAAATGGGTTACTGTACAACCTGATGAATTTCTTGTTACTGGAAAATTGAGGCAGAATAGGCACTTAGTAGGCACCCTGTAAAGGACAGTGTTATTCTGGTTGAGGAGAGAATTCTCCAGGGATTCTATTTCTCTCTTTTTTTGTATCTGTAAGCTTGAATGGATTTTTGGATCTGGGTTTGGGAATCTAGGGCAAAATAGAAAGGTAATTTAGCCCAATGGTTGTAGGAGGATGGACTGTGGAAAAGACTGCTTGAATTCAAATACTAGCTCTGCCACTTGCTAGCTGTAAGCCTGGGCATAAGCTGCTAAACTCTCCAAACCTCCTTTTCTTCACATATAAATGGGGATGACAGTATGTATACCTCCAAAGACTATAGGGACAAGTAACTCCAAAGACTATAGGGACAAGTAACTGCCATAATGTATGTATAATGTATGTCAGAGCACGGTACACAATAAGCATGCACTGCATGTTTGGTTTTATTACTATTAAGAAAAATTCTTAGTTGAGTGACTTTGAATTTTCATAAATGGTTCACTCCAAATTCTGTTTTAGTGGGGTTTAAGACAGTTCTTTGTCCTAGGTCCCACCTATAATTTGGTAACCATATCAGAGATCACATGAACAGGATTTGAATTCCTAAGAGGTACCTGGAAAAAGCAAATTCAGTATTCAGAGCTGGCTCACATTTCCAGTGTAAAATACTAAAGTCATTGTTGTGTTTGTAGAGAAATCAGTGTGCAGCATTTGTGGACCTGCCTTCTTTTTTTTTCTAATTTATTTTTACATTTTTATTAGCACATACTGATTACATTCTGGACCTGTCTTCTTGTGCCTAGTCTTTCACTGCATCAGCTTCTGAAACATTCTTAGTCATATCCCATTTTACCACATCTCCTACGTTTCCTAAGACCTTCGTATCTCCCCTTTGCTTCCTGAATCAAATTTAACCTCCTCAAAATGGCATTTGAACTCTCTCTTCCCCTGAGTTCTTGGAAGTATTTGATTTTTGGAAGACTTGGAAAGTATGTAACAGATTTCAGTCTTCATCTAACTGCCTAAAATGAAACAACAGTCTTAGCAAGGTATAATTTTTGTATGGTGACTGTATATATTTGAAATGTGTATTTTGGTGAGGTTTTTACATATGGGTACAAATGTGAACCATCATGGTAATTAACATGGTGAACCACTACCTATCCAAAAGTTTCACAGGCCCCTTGTTAATGCCTCCATTCCAGACAACCACTGTTAAGCTTTTTGCCACTAAAGGTTAGTTTGCATTTCCTAGAATTTCAAATAAATGGAATAATACAATATATTTTCTTTTTAGTAGAGGGTCTCACTTCTATAAGCACATTATTTTTTTCAGATGCATCCATGTTACTGTATGTATCAGTAGTTAATTCTGTTCTCTTTCTAAGTAGTATTCCATTATATAGATATGGCACACTTTATTTATCCATCACTTGGATATTTGGGTCATTTCTACCTTTTGCCTATTATGGGTGATGCTGCTGTAAACATTTCTATAAAACTTTTTGCATGGAGGTAGGTTTTCATTTCTGGAGTGTATATCTAAGAGTGGAATTGCTAGCTCATAGGGTAACTACTGTATATATTGGACTACTTGAGGAACTGCCAAAGATTTTTCCTGATCCATTTTACATTCCCAACAGCAGCAGATGAGTATTTCATTTTATCCACTTCCGGAGGCCTTTCTTTAGCTGCCATCTCCTCAATGAACGCATTTTGCCCTAGAATAAATTACAGGACATTATGGCAGTTGTCTACCATGGTGAAAGGCCAAATTGGGAATGCTTATCCTTATAGCCACTTCTTCCCTTTTTCCCAATTACAACTCCCTCTCTCCTGTCCCTGTGTGCACGAAGAAAATTCTAATCAGCTCCTTGTGTGTCATAAATGCCTGCCCAAGCACCACATCTAGTCAAAGGTCACATATACCCCATACCCCCATATCCGGTCAGGGGAGAAAGCCAAACCATTGCAGGTTGTGGGCACCTCTCCATGTCCTTTGACTAAAACGGCCACTTTCAATTTTCTTATATTCTCCTTCTATATTGCACCAGAAAACTAACATTTTAGTGCCTTGCAACTTGGCTGGCAGAGTGTGTTTGCTCCTGGGAGTGACTCCCAGTATGAGCTCCCCTGCCTACGAACCACTTTTTCTTCCTTCAGGACCTGCTTATTTGCTGCCTAGCCTGCATCCAACACTGACCCACCTCATTTGTCATAAGTGAGGCACCTTGCGCCTGGGGTTTTCTGTTTAATCTGTGGGCCCATCTCAGAAAACCCATTGCTGTCCCTGGACAAAGATAACAGTTCTCACATTTCTTGAGCAAGACAGCCCAAGGCAGAACTGTTACCTTCTTGTTCTCTGGAATCCCACCCTGCACTCTTGGTGATAGCCAATGAGAACGGGTGTTGGGACCTTTCTTGTCACACTTTTGAAATAGGTGATGACTTCTTTTGATAAGTGTGACCCAGGACAGCTTTCACATCCTTGTGGGGGGGGGAGCTAAAACTCTTACCTCCTGAGGCAAAGTTGTCCTCTTGGCTCACTAATTCAGTCATGGGGAATACCATTTCCTATCCCCTGAAAAACAGGGGGTGCCTGTTAGGGGTGCCTGATTTGTAACCTTGATGCTTGGCCTAAAGAAGGGTATAAAAACAAAAAAAACCCTGATCTTTTACTGCCAGGTGGCTTGGCTGACCTACCAGCTTTTAATGGCAGCCAGTGGCCTAAGGGTGGCCCTCTATCCTTCAAAATGTATATTACTTGTGTCACAATGGCAGCAAATTAGCAGAAATCCCTTATCTACTGGCCTTTCTCACTTTGAGGATGTGTTCTTCTCTTGTTCAGTCATATATAGCGGCCCAAATAGTTCTGGCTCACCCTACTCTACCAGGAACTTCCTTCCTCCCCACCGGACCCCTTAGATGATGTGCCTTCTGTCTTTACTCCACCTCTTCATATCCCCAAGCCGAAACTCTGCAGCTTTCTCAGTCACAGGTTTCTGAGCCCCCTGTGTCATCCTCTCCCTTTTCCTCACCCACAGTGACCTCTAATCCTTCCCTTACTTTCTCTCTCCAATCTCAGATTTCTCAATCCCTACCACCTAAGCCATAAATTCCATTGAATGGCTCCTCTTCTTTTTACCCCTGCTCCTGTGTTCCCATTCTCCCCACCAGCTCACTCTACTCAGTCTCATGCATTTCAGCCACCTAGCAGGCCACATGGTATTTGACCACCATCTTGTGATCCCATATCACATGGTCCTCAACAGCCATTTTGCTGCAGCTCATATTGGAGGACAGCTGCCATCTTGCAGTCCTCCACTATCTTTTTTAAAAATTTTACTTAAAGAGAAAGCAAAACAGAAAAAAGGGTAGAAATAATACAGAATTTAAAAAAACCTGTAAGAAATCACTAGTTGATAAATTACATATTGTCTTCTTAGAAATAGTTTTTCATGTTACAAAATTAAGGCATACAAAGTGGACATTCAAACAGTGAGGCTGCAAATAGTTCTGTGCAATGATCCAAAAAAACTTAGTAATATGGTTATCAATCCTACACACTTAAACATACAAGCAGTTATATCCTTTAGAGCACTTTCTTCCCCTCCTTTTGCTTTTTAAGTCCATTATCTGTTTAGTTATATCATGTTTCTGCTTGCTCAGTATCTTATTGATCTGTTTTGTTGTTGTTATTTCCTTTTTAATCACCTTATATAATTCTGTTGTTTTGTTTTTGAGTTTCTCCTTATCCATGTCACATGGATCCGTTTTGGCTCCACCATCTTTTGACAGGTCACAAGGTAAATGGTCACCATCTTGCAGTCCCTCATCATAGGATCAGCAGCAGCCATCTTGTTGCAAGTCACATGATGACCGGTCGCCATCTTGTGCTCCCTCAACATGTCACCAGCAGCAGCCATCTTGTTTTGAGTCACATGGTAACCAGCCACCATTTTGTGCTTCCCTGTCTGATAACAAGTGGCCATTTTATGGTTGCCTACAGATTGCTTACAGATGCCTGCTGGGTGGTTGGCTGCTCAGTGGCCATCTATACTTCCCACTCCACAGCCTTCTTACCCTCAATCCCTATTCCCTCTCTGGAAACAGGCTGATTGCAAGGGACTAGTTCATATTCATGTTCCTTTTTCCCTCTCTGACCTATCTCAGATTAATCATCAATTAGGTTCCTTTTCTGTTGACCTACAAAATTATATTAGAGAGTTTGAATTTATAACTAATTGTTACAATTTACATTTCAAGGATGTTTATGTGATTCTGAACCCTCAGCTCATATGAGCAAGCTCAGCTGTGGCAAGCAGCTCGAGAAGAAGCTGATTCTAGACATAAAGCAAATACTGCTGAGAATGACCCTGGGCCTGCTGCATTGCCTGAACAAGACCCTAACTGGAATTAGCAAAATAGAGAAGATTCTTGTAAAGTACACAAGATGATCAAATGTATAATTGTGGGCCTTAATAAAATATCTCACAAGCATACTAACTATAACAAGCTTTTTGAACAGGTCCAAGAGGCTAATGAAAACTCGGCTATGTTCCTAGCACATCTTAGTGACACCTTAATTAAGTTTACTAATGTAAACCCAGACTTTCATAAAGAGACAATTGTTATTAACTCTTATTTTATTTCTCAGTCTGCTCCTGACATTTGCGCAAAAATATAAACTGCTGAACTTGGGCCTCAAACCCCACAGGGAGACCTTCTTAATAGCTTTCTGTGTTTTCAACAACAGAGATAAAACTCAAAAGGAGGAAAAAGAGGCACAAAACAAGAAACTTGCTAAATATCAATCTGATCTTTTAGCAGTGGCACTTGGGGCTCCAAAGACAGGTAAACTGAAACAAGCCAGAGCTGCCCAAGCCCATCCCAGACTATGCTTCAAGTGCAACAAGAAAGGACATTGGGCAAGAGAATGCCTCAACCCACAAGTTCCTTTGGGGCTTTGTCCCCTCTGCAATCTCAAGAGCCATTGGAAGAGTGACTGTCCTAGCCACCAGAGAGGGGGTAAGTCATCTTTTAATTCCTTGCTCTCACAGGAGATCTCATTACCACTGGATTCATCACTATCTGATCTACTTGGACTTGCTGTTGAAGATTGCCAGGGCTCAGGGCCCACAGCCCCCATTAAGGTATCCTTCTCTGAGCCCCAAGTCTCACTGGAAGTCTCAGGTAAGACACTCTCTGTTCTTGTAGACATGGGGGTGACATATAGTATTTTTCCTGATTGTTCAGACTGCTATATTAAATCCTCAGTCTCTGTAGTGGGTTTTGATGGCCAACCTACACAGCCTCTTCAAACAGGGCCCATTCTACGCAGGTTCCAAACTCTCTTCTTCATCCATAGCTTTCTGGTAATACCAACATGTTGCACAACCCTTTTAGCTAGGGATCTCCTCCAAAAACTTAACTTCTCCTTTACCCTCTCCATCCCCACAGCTCTTGTCCTCCAAACACCATCACAGTATGCCAAAAACCCATCCCCTCCTGTCCCTTCTTCCCTTGGCTATCCAGTAGTTTGGGACACATCCAACCCTGCCCATCCTACCCATGCTATATCTGTTTCAATTAGGCTCAGAGATCCTTCAATTTTTCCTTGCATTCCCCAAAATCCTATAGCTCCCAAACATCTACAGGGACGTAAATCTATAATCAAGTATCTTTTAAACAATGGTTTTCTCAGACCTACCCATTCACCCTATAATACTCCCATTCTCCTGGCACTCAAGCCTAATGGGTCCTATCATCTGGTACAAGACCTTAGGGTAATCAATGATGCTGTTACTCCAATTCACCCACTGGTGCCAAACCCTTATACTATGCTCTCTCGTATCCCTCCCTCCTCCACTCATTTCACAGTCCTAGACCTTAAAGATGCCTTATTTTTTCTTACCATCCCCCTACACCCTGATTGTCAGGATTTCTTTGTGTTTATGTGGACTGACCCAGACACTCTCAGGTCTCAACAACTCACCTGGACAGTGCTCCCTCCCTCAAGGGTTTAGAGACAGTCCTCACTTCTTTAGCCAAGCTCTTGCTGATGACCTTGCAGCTCTTGACCTCAAACCCAGCACTCTCCTTCAATGCACTGATGACCTTCTCCTGTGTTCTCCATCTCATACTTTAGCCATGCAACATACAGCCAGTCTTAATTTTCTCTCCAGTCATGGGTACAGGGTTTCTCCTGCTAAAGCCCAGATAGCTTCCACAAAGGTCAAGTACCCGAGTCTCTGTCTCACTCCTACCACTTGTTCCATCACTACAGATCACAGGATGATTCTTCAGGATCTCCAGGTGCCCACAGCCAAACAGCAGGTTCTGTCTTTCCTAGGTTTAGCTAACTTCTTTTGCCTCTGGATTCCCAACTTTGCAGCTCTAACCTAACCCCTCTACAAAGCTTCCAAGGGCCCCGTATCAGAACCCTTAGGCCCCACTTCACCCATACATGCCTCCTTTCATAAACTGAAAGAGGCTCTCCTAAGTGCTCCAGCCCTTACCCTTCCTGACCCCACCTAATCCTTCACTCTGTACACTACCTCTCAAGGTCACGATGCTGTAGGTGTACTGGGACACAAAAAAGGACCTCCTTTTCAAGCAGTAGCCAACTTGTCAAAACAATTAGATAACACAGTGAGAAGATGGGTACCTTGCTTCTGAGCCCTTGTGACTGCAGCCCTACTGACACAGGAAGTTAAAAAAGTTCACATTGGGACAATCTATTACAGTACACTTACCTCATTATCTAAATAAGCTTATCACACATAAGACACACCCTTCCCCATGACCCCTTCTCACCTTCAACAGGTGCATCAAGTCCTATTTCAGGACCCTTCCATCTCTATTGCAACTAGTAGTCCTCTTAACCTGGCAACTTTGCTTCCTACCTCAGAAGGCCACCCTCACCATGACTGTACTGAGGTCTTACAGATGACTTCCACCCCTTTCCCTCACATTAGTAGCACACCTCTGTCTAGTTTTTGATGCATGGTTCATAGATGGCAGGTCAACAAACACAGGCAAGCAAAAGATAGCGGGATATGCAGTAGTTAACCAGTCAAGAGTCATAGAGGCTAATCCACTGCCACCTGGGACATCTTCCCAGAAGGAAGAACTTATCACCCTTACATGGGCCTTTAAACTGGCAAAGGACAAAGTCATAAATATATACACTGATTCAAAGTATACATTTAGCATTTACACTCCATGCCACTATCTGGCAAGAAAGGGGTTTTATCAACACTCAGGGAACCCCCATCATTAATGCACCTTTTATCCTTAAACTCCTAGAAGCAGCACAACTCCCAAAGCAGGCAGCAGTTATTCATTGTAGGGGACACCAGAATTCTGCAGATCCCATTGCTCAAAGCAATGCCTTTGCAGATACACAAGCCAAGTTAGCTGCACAAAGGCCTTATCCTTCTCATCTTCTCCCATTAGTCCCAAACACTCTACCTAAACCTAATTATTCACCAGAGCAACTACAATTACTTCATAGACCAGGTTACACACAAAACATTCAGGGATGGATTTCCCAGGGATCAAAACTTGTTCTCCGAGATCAGCAGGCCCTAGATATCACCACCGACTTACACAACTGTTTCCATGTAGGATAACAGGCCCTATACAGACTCTTAGCCCTAGTAGTTACACATCCTTTTCTGAGGGCTATCATCCTTCAGATTACTCACATGTGTCATCTCTGTGTTAGAACCTCTTCTCAGGAACATATACCACCCTCTTCCTACTCATCAACTTCATGGAAACAACCCTTGTCAGGACTGGTAGGTAGATTTTACACACATGTCCTGCTACAAAACTCTTAAATATCTTCTTACCTTTGTACCTTTTCAGGATGGATAGAGGCCCTTCCCACAACCAGGGAGACTGCTGATGTAGTTACTAAAGTCCTGTTAGAAGAAATTATTTCAAGGTTTGTTCTCCCTCAGAGTATCTAGTCAGACAATGGTCCAGCCTTTATCTCTCAAATTGCACAACAGGTGTCCTCAAGCTTACACATCACCTGGCGCCTACACATTCCATACCATCCACAATCCCCAGGGAAAGTAGAAAAGGCAAATGGCCTCATAAAAGTACACCTCACAAAACTTATTTTAGAACTACACCAAGCTTGGTCTCAATTTCTGCCCCTAGCCTTAGCCAAGCTCAGGGCACTACCCTGGGTTCATACATTTTTAAGCCCTTTTGAATTCATGTATGGTCGACCATTCCTACTCCAAAATCTTCGTACATCCCAAAGTCTCTTTCCTCTTGCTGACTACATCCCAATCCTCTCCTTTTTTCGACACTTGTTAGCCAATCTTTGTCTTCCCCAACCCTCTGATGGGACCAAACCAGATCCTCCATATCCCCAGGAGATCTAATTTATCTCGTCTTCTAAAGCCACAGGACTGCAACCAAAGTGGAGTGGCCTCTACTTGATCTTCCTTGCAACTCCAATGATTGACAAGGTCTCTGGACTGCCATCCTGGTTCCACGTCACTCAAGCTAAGTGGTGCCCTCCTAACACTGACTCTAAACATACTGAGTGGTCATCTCATCTCCTATCTCCCACCTGTCTCTGTCTCACCAAGGCCCCACAGCCACAACTTCAGGCTAAGTCATGTTTTGTTATCCCATTTGGTTCCTGATCCCTTACATTCTATTAGTTATTCTTTTTGCTATAGGACTATGGGCAGTCTTTCCTAAAGACTCCCACATTATAAGTAAAATTTTCATGCTGTTCTACATAACATCTATCTTAGTTCTCTCTGCTCTCAGGTGTTTAGTTAAACATGAGACCCCTGTGGGTCTGGGCTCTTGTCTCACTTACAGTGACACAGCCACAGCCTTCCCCACTCTTAGTCTAATTTCCCAGCCATGATTCAGCTGCCAGGCCTTATATTTTTCATGCTTCCCATTCTCTCCAGTTCAACCCCTGGACCAAGAACAAGTCCTACTCATACTTTTTATTTTTACTCTTTCAGATGGGGGAATAATTGCCTCCCGTAACTTCACCCCTCCCAACTCTATGCTTATTTTTCAGATTCTTCCTCACCATGGCCCTGATGGAATAACACATTTGGATCAAGGGCACCTTTCCTTCTACCTCTCCTGAGACCTTTAATTATGATAGTGGCCTGCCTCCTCATAGCACCTTGTCTTTTTATTTCCTCAATCTAGGATGTGAGCATTCGCCAATAATAAAGTCCTTGTCTGGGCTGAAACACCTGGTACCAGCTTCTACATGGGTATCAACTCATCCTGTCAACCTCCTAAACTCCAGCATGATGCCCCTGTCCAGCAAGAAGTAGTAAGAGAGAGTCTACCCTTTTCCTAACAATAGAAAGATAGGAATGAAACAGTTTTGCCCTAGAGGAAATTACAGGACATTATGGTGGTGGTCTAACATGGCAGAAGGCCAAATTGGGAATGGTTACCCTGACAGTAACTTACTCCTTCTGCCCCGATTACAACTTCCTCCTTCCTGTCCCTGTGCACAGGAAGAAAATTCCAATCAGCTCCTTGTGTGTCATAAATGCCCACCTCAAGTGCCACATATTGTCAAAGGTCACACATATCCCCCACCCCCATATCCAGTCAGAGGAGAAAGCGAAACCATTGGGGGTTGTAGGCTTCTCTCCACATCCTATGAATAAAAAGGCCACTTTCACTTTTTGTTATATTCTGATTCTCTATTGTGCCAGAAAACTAACACTCAGTGTCATTTCTTTTTGCTTCCCCCAGGAGTTTCTTCCCATTTGCTCCTTTGATGGTCTCATTCAGTCCTTCCACTTTAAATGCCATCCATTTGCTGATGATGCCCAAATTTCTATCTCCCACTATCACTCTTCCCTTACCAACAGGTTTATCCCTATTATCCTGACATAATTACTAATAGTGTCCTGGAATATTCATTTCCTGTTGCTGTTGTAATACATTAATACAAATGCTGGCTTTAAACAACACGCATGTACTATGTTACAGTTCCATAGGTCATAAATTTCAGTGGGCCAAAGTCAAGGCCTCGGCAGGGCTGGGTTTCTTTCTGGAGGCTCCAGGGGAACATCTGTTTCCTAGCTTACTCAGATTTTTCCTTGAATTCAATTCCTATGGTTGTAGGACTGAGGTGCTCATTTCCCTATTCGCTATAAGTTGGGGGTCATTTTCACCTTCTAGAGGCCATTGTCATTCCCTAGCTCCTGGGC
>PVJX010038920.1:0-16057 GCA_004027295.1 Dolichotis patagonum
GGCTTTATACTATTGTGTTATGTTTGATATTATTGTAATTGAAACTATGCTCAACTATAGCAGAGTAAGAGATATGGTGTTAGATACTGTTGATGTCCAGTTGACTTAATGTAAAGTACTGTGTTGCCTATGTTGTCCTCTTCTGATCTGCTCTGTACTGCCCCCTTTTGTTTTATTCTCTTTTAAATAAAAAAAATGTCAGTGTCACTGTTTTTAAACATTGATATAGACCTATACATATCAATATGGAATAACATCAATAACATTTTCATAGAAAAGCAATATATTAGATATACCATCTATGTTAACATGTGAGTGCCTTTGTATATTTATTTGTTTTAATTGACACATGGAAGAAAGTGTATCAAATTGTGAAAAATGTTTATTTTAGGCAGGTGAGATTACAAATGCTTTCAGTCCATATTTTGTGTCATCTAGTTTTCTTTTTTACAAAAGGATATTTATAATCTGAAGCATGGCCCAGGGATGTAGCTCAGCAGCACAGCACCTGCCTGGCAAGCACAAGGTCCTGAGTTCAAATCCAATTCCAATTTTGTTTACAGAAACAAAAATCTGAAACATTTGTTTCTTAGGAAAAATAAGAAATATGTATAAATATTTGAGTAAATATCGCCCATTTTTCTAGAACAAAGTTCACAGTATGTGACCAGGTTCCCAGGTTGACGAGGCAAGCCTGACTCTCAGGTACCAGATTGGGACATATGGTGTCTGAACAGCTCTGCTTGGTCATTGCTGTGGTGCTTGCTGACAGTGGATGACCATGTTTGCAGTACAAAAGTAGGCAGGAGAAACACCAAGGCAAAGATAAAAGTTAACTCCATATGTGCTCCCTGCCAAGTCTCCTCTCGCCCGAGACAGCAGCTGCCGCTCCCCACACTAAAGTACCACACTGACTCCCTTGGTGGTAGATGACTGCCACTCAACTCAAAATGACCAGACAGCTTCTGTCATTTCAGCAGAGACAATCAACTAGTGTTACAGGTTGCATTTTGCCCCCTGGATTCATATGTTGAAGTCCTAACCCCCAGTACCTCAGAACAGCACCTGATTTGGAAACAGAGTTATTGCAGATACAATGAATTGGGATAAGGTTATCAGGACAGTCCCTAATCCAGTATGATTGGTATCCTTCCAAGAGGGAGAAACTTGAACAAACAGGTACAGTAGAAGGAGCCACGTGAACATGAAAGTAGAGGTTCTGGTGGTACTTCCACAGGCCAAGGAATGCCAGGGTTGTCAGAAACACCAGCTTGTCAGAACGCCAATGTTGTTAGACAAAGAGACTTAGAGTGTCACTCACATAGCTCTCAGAAAACCAACCTGCATACACCTAGATCTTGGACTCTGAGCCTCCAGAACACTAAGACAATGCACTTCTGTTGTTCAGGTCACACTGTCTGTGGCACTTCATTGTGGTAGCAATAGCAGGCTGATACAACTGGTCTCACAGGTGTCAGAGCAGTGGCATACAGGCTCCAGATATGAAGGTGGGAGGATTCGTGTGGCAAGTGGAACAGACAGTGAAATGAGCTTTAGAAGGAGGACAGGCCATAGGCACAAGCAGACAGCCGTGCAGGAGACATCTGGAGCACCACTGGTCTTGACAGGTCCTTTCCTGAGGGTTTGTTCCTGATGAGCCCTCATCATATTCTATATTCCACTTGAGAGAATCCTGGGGATTTCTCTTTCACCTAATCCACCTGAATAATGACTGAGCTCTTCCAAACCCTGATCCCTGATCCTACAGTGACAGACCAGACTCAACAGCACATGGATTCAGTAAAAGTTGGTTGGATGAGAGGATCCATAAACATGCGAATACATTTGTCTGAGACAAACTGACCTCTAGGCACAAATCCAAAAGGAGGATGACTAAATAAAATCCACAGGAACTTTTAGGCACCATGAGGTCCTTCCTGGAATCAGTAGATAATAAGGAGGTAGACTGTGGGCCAAATTAGATACCAAGTGAAGGACCTTCGTCTGTTCTGTATCAAGGGCTACATAAAATGGAGCCATACTGTTCTTTGGTTCTGCCTATTACCTTTTCTCTTCCTTATGCTATGTCTCCCTGCTTGTCCTTCCCATTCCAGGTAGTCACCTGGCCATTCAGAAGCCCTATGTTGGTTTTTTTCTGGCCACAGTGATTGTTTTAGGAAAATGTTGTCCTCAAAATCTAGCCAACCAGGCTCTTTCCCTAGATTTTGTCAGCAGTAAGTTTATAAATTTATACTGCCTGTCTTGGATTTACAAACCTACAAAAAGGGCCCATTCATGGGCTGCAGGTAGAATAAGAAGCCAGCCACTTCTTGTGAGTCAGCGCCATGCATGGGCCGTGGAGAGGAGAACCAGGTGCCAGCCCCTTCCGGTGCACAGGCTGGGGGACAAGAAGAGCCAAGGTCCTCTCTACCCCCCATAAGTGACCAGCTGATTGGGAGAAACACAGGCTGAAATGATAGCTATTGAAGTGATATACAACTTAATGTTTGTAGTATTTAGTGTTTCATTGACTTTGCAGGCCTAAAGCCAGTAGTCTAAGCATCTATTTAGAGAATAACAATATGCAGTATAGCATCTATGGGGAAACTCTTTCTTAAGTGGTAACCATTGTTAATTCCCTCTTATCTTGTTTTAAAGTCCTGTATCATTTTCATTGTTTGGTTTTGTTTGGTTCTGTTCTGTTTTGTCTTGTTTGATTTCATTGTATCTATGGCATGGGCAGCTATTTCAAAGATAACAAGATATATTATGGTAGCCATTTTTTATTTACTATTATCTTGTTTTGAAGTCCTGTATTGCATTCATTGTTTTGTTTTTATTGGTTCTATTTTATTCTGTTTGTTTGATTTTACTCTATCTGAAGGTATGAGCAGCTATCTTGAAGACAACAAAAACATTATGGTAGCCATTGTTGATTTCCTATTATGTTGTTTTGAAATCTGGTATCATACACACTGTTTTGTTTTGACTGCCTTTATTCTATTTATTTTGCTTGGTTTTATTCTCTTTAAAATAAAAATAAAGTAAAATAAAATAAAATAAATAATAAGAAACAGGAAAGTAGGTCTTTTACAAAAGGGAAAGTAACCAAGAGATGAGGAAGGGAAAAGGAAAAGAATGAAAAGGAATTGCCATGTGTTAGGTACATGTACCAACTCCCTACAATGAATGTAGTCATTATGTACTACAGACATGTACAAATCAAAATAAAAATTTAAAAATCAAAAAAAAACCACAGCTGCAAAAAGGGATGAAGAGGAGAGAGAAGTCAGATGCTTGACGGTTCTGAAGTTCCCGAATCTTAGCATCCTCAGTCTATACCACTGCTCTTTCTGTGGTTTCCTTAGTAGATAAGATAAAATCCCCTTTGGTTAAATTAATTATCCCAAAGACTACAGATGTGGAAAAAAAAAAAAAAAACATAAGCTTCCCTCATGTCATGAAGGTGAGCACGGTCCATTCTCCTAGACAGCCAAGCAAATTGCCCTTTCTATAGAAAGCCTCAGAGTGGAGGACACTCTTGTCCTGCAGGTGACAACACAACACAGCTGGACCCCTCTACCTTTAGCATAGTGGTTCATGGTCAAGGAGGTATGTGGTCAGAACTCTGCCCCCTGGCGGTGCCGCACAACATAGCTGCAGGGTGGTCCAACCAATCTCTTTAAAACATGTTGCCTCAAAAGCTGCAGAGAGAGACCAGGAGCCTGCAGCTCAATAGCAGCAATAATATGAGGTTCAAAAGTTGTAGCAAAAGACACAAGCTCTTGACTTAGAAGCTCCCAGAACAGCTATTGAGAGAAGCAATACAGCATAGCGGTCAGTAGAGTACACAGGCTCAACCCAGGCAACTGCTTCCAGATGTGTGACTTTAGTTAAGTGACTTCTCTGAGGCTCACTTTTCTCCTTTGCTTAAGCTGGTCCAAGCTGAGTTTCTGTCGCAATGAAAGATCAATGAAAAATAAAGGAAATGATGGTGTATAGAAAAGGAAGCATCTAAAATCATTGAAAAAGGTGAGTTTTCAACAAATATTATTGGGATAACAGAATATCCTTCAGAAATATACAAATAAGTACATATATTTATTTTATTACAGAATAAACTGTAATAAAGAAAGATAAAGGTGTGAAAATAAAAATCGTGGTATTACAGGAAAACATGAGAATACATTGGGAGACACCTTATGACAGCACAAAACAGAAAATTATATGATTGTTTTAATAATTAGTATGACAAAATCACATGTGTAAATGTTAAACACCACCTGATAAACTACAGGAAACACGAGCAGTTCACATCAATATGAAAAGCAGGATTTTTCCTAAATAAAAGCTTCTAGAAATTGAAGTTAAAAGTATAACACAAAATAGAAAAAAGACACAAATAAAAATGCAAATGATGAAACACACAAAAGATGTGCATTTGCAGTAAGAGAAATGTCAACTATAGCTATGTTTTGGTGATACTTCTCACCCAGCTTTTTGACAAGGGTGTGACAGTTGGATAACGCAGAGATGGGCTGGGCTGCAGGCTGTCTAAATGGGTACATATGTCATAGAGGGCACTCTGGCACTAGCTTCCAAGATTGCAGAGCCATGTACCCTTTGATTTTCCAATTCTAACTGTAAACCTTGATCCTTCCAATATATACATCAGTACTTTGAATCCAAAGGTTCTGAATCCACAGACACAAACCAGCCTCAACTCTATTGTGGGAAAATAAATTCTGTCTGTCCTGAATATGTACACACTTTCTTTAGTCACAGTTCCCTAAAAAATACAGTAAAGCAACTATTTATGCAGTGTTTATATCATATTGGGTATCATAAACAATCTAGAGATAGTTTATATTCTATTGGAAGATGTTCATGGGTTATATGCAAATGCTGTATCATATTAGACAAGAGACTTAGGCATCTGCACATTTTTGAATTTGTGGGGATCCTGAAACCAATTTCTTGTGGATACACAAAGGGACAACTTCATTTGTCGTGGAAAATAACTGATATACATTTTTTTTACTGCAGTATTATTTGTATGTGCTACCAAATGGAACTGGATTGCAAGCTCAATGGCTATTATTAGAATACTAAACAAATTGTGTTAATCTAAACAGTGAGCTAGAACGCTGTCTTTCCCAAAACAAACTGAAATAAATGAGTTCTTTTGTGTTCTAATCTCAGAAGAACCACAAATTCTAGAACACTGTTAAATGAAAATGCTGGGTCTGGAACCAGTGTACATTTGCATTTAAAAATTAACGCTGGAGTAGAGAAGTGATGTTTGCATAATATTTATATTTTTATGGCTATAACAAGAATGATTAACCCACCGTAGTTGTCTAGGGAAAGAAATATTCATTCATGTTTTCTGGATTGTGACTGTATTATCTATATATTTCAAAAAATAAACTTTAAAAAAGAAACAAAAATGAAGCAATGATGTACAGCTCAGTATACAGCCTGGAATATAATATCATCATCAGTAGCTAGCAGTGGATTTTTTAAATGACTGTTTATTTTTATTATTGTTGTAGTCATGGGAGCCCTTATAAGGTACTAAGACCCCTGCTCTGTCCTCAGTGATAGTGGACATCCTGGGACCAGGCTGAATGTTCTTGTGTTCCTTAGACTTTATGCTTACATAGCTGCCATGAAGAAATGTACTCAAGAACATTTTGTAATTTTACAATACTGTGCCTTTGCTGTATTATCATTGTAAAACCCTACTGAACAAAAAATCATAGCTTATATGCCTACTGTATTCCTCATAGCATAGCACAATACTAGTAACTCCATAACTTCATAGTAACTCCTCAATAAATAGTCCCTGGCTGAATGACAGTACATCATGTATAAGTTAGGCAATTTATCAGTTGGCTGGAAGATTCTAACACCTTTATGTGGCACTGTAACATCTCTCTTCATAGGTAGATCACTCCTGTACAATATAATCAGGTTCTAGGTCTTCTTAGAAAAATGTTACATCTTTTATGAATACTCATGATTTCAAAGATTTAAGTGCACTGGAAATCAAAAGAATGCATTCCCTGCTGGGTGCCCAGAGGCAGTTAAGATGGAAACACTGGTCACAGTGTATCCTTGGTATGTACCTCCTCGTCATTAGACTGTGCCTCAGTGGTACTCAGAATATCATTTCTGCAGACCAGGCCATGAGGCATTCCTTTGATATTCCCTGGGATTTGGTAATCATTTGGTTCCAACTTGAAATCTCCACCTGCTTAAAATACCTAGAGGGGCTTCTATTTCTTGCACTGATTCCTGATTGATCATTTCTCAATACGATTTCATTTCTCAATGGAATTGTCTTGCTTGTATTTGCACAGTCAGTGCCCAGTACAGAATCTGGTGGCAGGTGCTCAATAAATATTTCTTGAAAGCTAATGAAATTAAAATGTATGTCTAATTTCTCAGCAACCAGAGATTTATTAGAACTACAGACCATCCAAGCATGTCTAGTCTCTTATGTTTAGCTTTCAAACCCAAATCTTGGTACAAGATATTCTGCCATTTGAGCAAACAATGTGACCACATTTGACAAAAGAAATCCAAAATCTCTGAGGGACAAAGGGCACCTTTCCTTACATAAACACTGACCCGTGGTTTATATAAGCGCAGGCGCTGATAACAAACACTGACATTATTAACAAAAGAAAATTCTATGATCCTGACATGCTCTAGTGATTTAGCACCTGCAGGTAACTTTTATTCTGAATCTTAATTTACTACCCTCTGGTGACCCTTGTGTAAAAATCAGGAGAGGGTAGATTTGATCTCGCATGTAAATTTTATGTTTTGTCTGTTGACAGATTTATGATCTGGGCTGCGCCCAGCACATTCAATGAGGGAGAGCCACATAATGGTCATACGTGTCATCACCCAGCACATTAAGCCTCCTTGCAATATCCCAGATTACAGTGGGACATTGCAAAGCACGGCCATTTGAAAGTAATTCATTGCAAATTCAGCTCGGATTGCTTTCCCTCTACAACTGACAAGAAGACTCTGCAACAAGATCATTGGTGTGTGGCTGCAGCTGAAAAATTAATTTCCTGTTTTCCGAATGCTGTGAGAAAGTCGGGATATCTGTTCCCTTCAGAAATGTAGAGAAACTTCTTCGTAAAATCACTTGTCCTCTTCCCAACGAAAGGAAATAGGGAAGTGTCCCAGAGAGCCGCACAGATTGATTAAGAGAATGAATATATGAGTCTTTCGGCTGTGGGATCCTGGCTCTGACTGTAAGTCAGCAGGGCATAGAGGGCCAGCAACCCACTCCCTGAAGCCTTTATGGCCCAAGGGTGGTGAGCGCTCACCTGCAGGTTTGCAGAAAACAGTCACAGGGATGTTGACCTATGCTGAACCCCAGCAAGGCACTCAGTGAGGTGACAATTACCTCCTCATCCTGCTCAGTCAGTTCACTGTGAACTCTTTTCTCCACACAACAACTTGTGGCAAGGAAGAGCTGCCTGTTCTCTGGGTGATGGAGACAGTATCTTTTCTGAGCACTGAACCTATAGTGATCCATTAAGAGCTGACTGTTATGTAAGGGGTGGCGTTTTATTTTTAAATATTAGCTATTCCATTGGTAACATTTGCAAATGCTTTCATATAAAATACATATTAAAATTGATACTCCAGGATTTCTGGTTCCCTGGTACATCCATATAATGAAAACACAGGTGCCGCCACGATACGTGTACCCTCCTGTAGAAATGTGTGTTGCATTATGCTTCAATAAAGTTCTCTTAAAAATGACTTTCCAGGAAAATGCAAGGGATTTATCCTGGAGCTTTGTGTAAACCCTGGCACACTGCCCCAAATCCCTAGGAGAGCTCTCCCTTGTTTGCAAGGCCTGTCATAGAAGAAGCAGAAGCCACACTGAAGTGACAGCGTTGCGGAGGAAATGAGGGCAGCTTCCTCACGTGACCGAGAGCACCATGGAGTCAGGAGTTTATCACAGCAGATGTGGATTTGCGCTGATTGCCAATTTCCAAACACTCATTTGGAAGCCCACAGTTGAAGCAATTAGGGCTGATTCTGGGCTGTATTTGTAATACAGGACTTTTTTAAAAATCAAAACTCATCATCCACGACCACTGGGGCAAGGCACTCGTTCATTTTTTCCAGTGGCTGACCTTTAAGTGTCCAATTACAAAGTTTTATCGTTTTCAGCCCCTTTTTGTCATTATCCTCTCAGGAAGGAGAAATTTCAGAGGCCAGGAGAAGTGCAGAATTTAAAGCTGCAATTTTATTAGACATTGCAATTACAAAATCTCTAAGCCCAAAATCCATAAACGAATTGCCAACAGCACCTTACTATCAATAGTACAGACTCTTGAGTCTAAATGTGATTTTATAAAGTCCCTGAGAGGATGATTCATAACATTATTATGAGGGCAAGGGGCTATATAACCTTTAAGATTTTGTCTAGCTTTAAATGTATATATTGATCACAAAATAATGCTTAGGCTACCGCATCCCCAAATGGGCTTCATGAACCACAAGCTTTATTAAAATGAGGGCGGGGGAGAAAATCAGATCGAATACATTTGAGAAACATAAATCCTTACCTTCTGCTCCCAGAGCTTTGTAAGTCATATTAAAGGCTCTGAGAAGTCCTGCAGCTAGTAAATATGTTTAATTTGACACCTGGTATGAAATGCCGCAAAATCCTCTAGAATTTCAGGAAATGCTCAGTTCACCCTGGTGAGCTGCGCTGGTTACCATATTTAGTGTGGAACTTCTCATGCAGGATGCTAATGCATTGGCCTTCGGGCCACATGTGGCACTTACTTATGCATCCTATAACTCTCTGGAGTTTTGAATTTTTACTTTTGAATTCTATATTACACTGAACTCTTCAGGGCAAGCTGTTATCACAGGGCTTCTTGAGCCGACAGTGATGATCCTGTGACTCCATGGTCCCACAGAAAGAGGAACTGTCACATACCGTAAGAGTCATGCCATATTTGGTTGCAAGGGGGGGCATCCTGCATTGAAAAGTGGACTCATATTTGCACAGATCAACCTGGGAAGCTCCTTCCTTCTGCCTCTCCACATCTGCCTTTCCATCTCTCTCTTTCTCTCTCTCTCTCTGTCCTCACTTCTCACGTTTCCCTCCCATCCTATTTACCTAATACACCTTCCTTATCATTGCCAGGGGCTCAGGAGGTTTTCTGCAAAGGGATTAGATAGCAAATGTGTCTCTAAAGAGCCACTGGATAGACCCCACCAGACCCTGCCATGGAGTGCAAAAGCAAGCACAAATAGTGTGCAAGCAAATGATCCTGACTGTGCTCCCAGGAAACTTCACTTAGAAAAACAAGCAGTGGGCTGGATCCGGCTTGTGAACTCTGTATACTTTGCCAATCCTAGATCTGTGCTTTAACTACCATGTTAAGTAACTCAAGCATGTTTTACATTTTTCTTTTAACTTCTTAAGGACTGTTCCTCATTTCCTGTGCCTAATCCATCCCCAATGGTCTTCTGTAAACTCTATTCTCTTTTCAAAGCTGGTTGCAAATCCCACTTTCATCAGCGATCGTCCCTGAACTGCCCCCAACCACCAACTCTGAATCAGTCTTTCCTCTCACACTCACAAGTCAGTGTAAACCAACAGGAACCAGCACATTCTGCTTGGCCAGTCCTTAGATTTTTTTGAAAGTACTTTGACTTTTGTTTAAACTGCACACATCTTTCATTCCTGCAGCCCAAGCCCTACACAGGTTTCCATGGCAGACACCTACAGCTGTGGATTTCTCTGATTTGTTAAATTTTTTAAAGATGCCAAATACTGGAGGAAAGAAGGGAGGATGAATCACAAAAGAATTCTAATAAGGTTGGTTTTTTGCAAAGAGCTCTTAACGCACATTTCCTTGGAATGGATGGTGCTGGCTTCAGGGCCTGGGGCAGTCATTTGGCAGGAGATGGAAAGAAATCTAGCAGGTTGTAAGAGGACCTTTCTCTTCTCACGCCTCCAAAACACATGTCCCACTTAGGCATCCACAGCCTCAGCACAAGGCTTTCAAGAAATATCAATGAAATTTATTCTAACAGGGACTCAGCCATTGCCCCTAAAAAGTAATGCTTTCAAAGCAAAAGAAGGAGAGCTCACCTTGTGAGACCATCAAAACTATCCCCACAGATGCTACGTGAGCCCGTATTTATTTAACTTGAAAGGAGTTTGGTCTGCTGGGATTTGCATCCTCGGGTTCCAGAGAGAAAAGGTATTACCAAGTCCCATTTTAGTGCACAGCTTAAAATGTGTGCCGCAAATATGCCTCAGGCCCTTTGGTTTTGAACTAAATCTTCTACACCCTCCCAGATGTAAATGAGATCATTATCAAGTCTTGTCCATGGATGGACAGATAGACATGAATGGACAGGATGGATGTTATGCTGGGAAGGTAAGAAGACCAAGGAGGAAAGAAAGGGATCCTGCTCTCCAAAGACAAAAGGTACTTGTGCCTAGTCTCAAACAGGTCATCAGAGTCACTGAAGGTGACAACCACACCTGCGTGGATGTGTGGTGACACCGCTCTGCCAAAATACAGCTGTCTTTATGGCTCCTAAAAGTGCTCCCTTGAGGCAGAGCATGGTGCTCAGGAGTAGGGGCTGGAAACTGTTTGCCTCAGGCTACTGTGTCCCTCTGCTAAGTCACCTGCCCCATCTGTTGACCTTATCCTGCCAAATGCAGGCACAAGAGTATCTCTCACAGTGCCCCTTGCTGCCTCGGGTTCCTCCTGTAGAAAAAGGGTATAAATCACAACACCAGATTCAAAGGGCTGCTGGAGAGTTAATGGACATAAGGTGTCTGCAACCGTGCCTGGCACCCAGTCATGTAATAGACACAAATGTCATTATTTAGCAGACAGGTAATTGCATGGCAACCAAAAGCTGTGGGGCAATGGGACAATACCACCTGCATGACACAGTAAACATTAAATGTCCTGAGCCCGGTGGAGAATTCTTCATGAGACCAGCTACACAGTAAGTGTTGATGAATGTCAACCCTTGTTTATAAATAAACCCATTCAACAGACGGGACCTAAGCCACGAGTCCACAGGCTGTCAGTAGTTTCAGTATTGTTGACACTGACTGGAGCTCCGGCCACTGATAATTTGACACTGAAGAAAAGTGAGTCTGGAGTCTGCAGACTGTAATGCCAGTCCTCAGTCAGGAACTGGTCATCTGCAAGGCACATAGCAGACCAAACAATCTGTGACCAAGGATGTCAATGGACTGCAGGTGATGAAGATGACAGGCATCTCTTGAGCACAAACCCCTCTCTTCTCTGGGGAAAACTAATGCACCGACCCACGTACACATCACAGAGAGCATCCAGAGCCCGATCAGCCAGGCCACATTTCCCTGTCTTCTCAGGCCTATTCTGGATGGTTCCTTGGGATAGGAGCACATTTTTTGTTTTAGTGTTATTGTTTGGTATTTTTTCTTGCTTCCCTTGAGAGTGCTCCAGCAAAGCCTGACCTATCACAGGACTCATGATATCAGCAGCCCTGACCGCAGGCTGCCTCCCATCTTCCTTGCATCTTTAGCTGTCTGGGCTACCCCACCTATTCAGATTCTAGGCAAGTTTCAGTGTCAGAAAATTCTTGTCTATTTTTTAAAGGAAGCCATTCAAGATTAAATCTTTCTAATATTAGCACACCCGGGAGGTAGGAATCTGGACCAGTTTCAACAATCTGGACCATGCATCATCTTCATTAGAAAAAGATGGTGAGGCTGAGTACCTGCAAACAAAGAAGCCTAGGTGATAGCAGAAAGAGCAGCACTATGAGAGATGAATTTAAGAAAGGCTTGAGACCCATCTGATGGTTTGTGTCCCTAAACACATTGCAGGAAGCAGGAAGAGAGGTAGCAACACCAACAAAAGTGGAAATATTTGATGTAGATTACTGGCATTACCCAGCATTACATAGAACATTATGTGGCATGTTCCTGTGGGACAGTCCCTTCTATGAAAATCAGCCTGTCATCAGCCCATAATGAGATCCAGCCACTGTCCCCTCCAAAACCCCCAATGAAGAGGGGCCACAGACTTATCTACTGACCCACTGGAGTTGAGGACTCTGTGGCTGGAGCCTGGGAACTCTCAAAAGCCCTCAGCCACTAAAGGGTGGCTCAGTTCTACAGTGGCTGCCAGCACCGCCCCATATGCAGGGGGACCCTTTTGAATCTCGACAGTTGTGCTGGGGTGGACAGGTGTCTGATTAAAAACCACGCTGCTGTTATTTACCCAGCCACATCTGAGCACCCCTCAAATTATGAAGGAAGGCAAACAAATAGGAGACAAAGCAGATTGCAATTCTCACAGGCGAGGCTTTATTTAAAAGGTATCTCACTTCCATCATTCATTAAGCTGAAGCTCCATTTGCACAAGCTTGAAACCCAAGGACGGCATTATCAAGCAATGGCTGATTTAAGCTTGTCTTTCTGCCCAAGCGGAAGGGGTCATTCTGCTTTACTAGCAACAAGGAAATGCTGAAAATGTGTGCCTTTGCTCAGTATGGCTCTGGATCAGTCTTGTTATTTAGCAGTAAAAAGAAAATATTTTAAACTTACTTTCCCTAAGACAGCAAAAATTGGGAAGTAATTTAAACTTAGCTAATATGGAAGAGAATCAAAGAACTTTTTACAACACCATGAATTGCCAAGCTGAGGTTAAGAGGAATGAGGGAAATCTACATAAATGCTAAAGAAAAATCTCTAAAACATATGGCTGAAAAAAAACATTAAAGTGAAATTGAAAGTAAAAAACTAACAAGCAAGTTTAAGAACAAGATGTTCTAGTACAGCAATTAATACATGTTTTTAATCCCACCGAACTGCATGGATACTTCAAAATGATT
Organism: Dolichotis patagonum; assembly: GCA_004027295.1. Lineage (NCBI taxonomy): Eukaryota > Metazoa > Chordata > Mammalia > Rodentia > Caviidae > Dolichotis > Dolichotis patagonum. The sequence goes on from PVJX010038920.1 coordinate 12,910, forward strand.
ACGATGTTAAGTTTTATGGTATGCGGATTTTGTGATTATGTAAAACAATGATTTTCATATGCATAACTTTAGCATATGAGTGGGCAGTTAAGCAGCAACAGATCCAGATGTTGACCTCCAGAGAAAGAGTAGAAGTAAGGACGAGAACAGTATAGAATTTAACTGTGGCAGCATTATATGAAAGGTGCATAACAAGAACACAGTCACAAACACTATACTTGATAAATAATTTAAGTGAAGGCTGCAAGTGAGGATCGGTTTCTTCTCTAAGATGATGGTATTGAACTAGGTCAGCATTTCAAGTATCTCTTCTTCCCTAGTGATACCCTTGACATTGGAAGGTTTGTGTCTATGGAATTAGTATAATTAGGAGGCACAAAGCTGATCTCATATTATTCTCCTTGGATGAATTTTTTGAAAAAGGAGGGTTTTTTTTTAGCAAATTCTTATATGGTTCTCATACTCTGTTGGACACTGTTTCAAGTGCTTGACAAATGTCATTTCATTTATTTGACACAAATATGAGATAGGAACTATCATTATTCTCATGTTAGAGTGAAGAAAACAAAGCACAGAGAGGCTAATAAACTACAAGTCCCACAGTTACTAAGTAGAGCACTTGGGATTTCATTCCAGGTGAGTTAAGGTCAACTCCTCAGTCCACACTATTGGAAACAACTGTCCTACATCTCCTCATTGTCTACCATTCCTCCCTACTAGCCTAATATTAAGCAAACATACCAAATTAATTCCCAGTCCAGGACCTTTGCATTTGTTCTCTCTCTCTCTCTGATTTTTTTGTGGTACCATCTTTCCAAGCTCAAATGTTGTTTAAATCTTAGCTCACATGTTGACTCCACTGAAAAATTTTCTTTAACCACCTCGCTTCCAGTAGCTTTGTACCATCTCCATTCCCCTAACACACTGCCTGCACCATCCCACCATCTTCATTGTCATTTTAAAGGTATTTATCATTGCTTACTATTTTGCTCAGCTTTTTGTCTTTCTCCCAATAGACCGTTAGCTTTAAGAGGTTGGGAAGCCTGCATGCTGTGTCCTGACTCCAGCCACACGCCTAGCATGTACCTCACTCGCAGCACATATCAAACACATGGGCAGAAAGCTGAGAGACAAGTTGATAAATGTTTAAGTCTTCATGATTTGGGCTGGGGATTTAGCTCAGTGGCTTAAGTGCCTGCCTGGCAAGTGCGTGGTCGTGAGTTCAATCCCCTGTACCAAAAACAAAACAAAACAAAAAAAGTCTTCATGATTACAACTCCACCCATTTTGGTTCTAACAGACTTTGTATTCATAGGTTTTATATTTAAGGATTCAGTCAACCTCAGATGAAAAGTATTCAGGAAAAAACCTGCATTTATACTGAATATGTACTGACTTTTTCTTACCCTTCATTAAAAGATATAATACATATTCACATAGCATTTACATTGCATTAGATTTTATAAGTACTCCAGAAATGATTTAAAGTATGTGGGAAGATGTACAAGGCTATATCCAAACACTGCAGCCTTATCTTAAGGACTTGAGTCTCTATGGATTCTGGTCTCCACAGGAGTCTGGAACCAATCCCCCAATCCCCAGATTCCAAGGGGTGGCTGCTGTCAAGCACGAGATCTGGCAACAGGTGTGAGGAGTGCCCTTGTAGAAATGACCCTGAAATCACTAATTTCCTGAATGATTCTGATACTTTAAATTATTGCTAGAATGAAATCTCTTCCAATGCAGTTCACAATGACAAGAGACACCAGTTCATGACACAAAAGAACCTTTAGGACAAATGTTCAGCTCATTCAAGGGTAGAAATACCTACTTTGCAAGATGACACCCTAACCTACTATACTAATACCATTTGGGGACTAAGGACCCTGGGCCCTGTGACAAAATTCTTAGGCGGACAGGCCCAAATGAACAACTCAGTAGCACCCAGCATGCAACAGCTTATCTGACACTGACAAGCGCTGTATTTGAATATAGCTTAAATGCTGGTCTCTCTCCTCTGGTCCCAAGCTATCTAGGCCCCTTTGAATTCTTTCCTTTAAAGGAAAATAAGAGAATATATCCCATAGCATGTTCTGGATATTAGGAAGATAAACACACAATCTCTGGGAGTAAAATACAAGATATTGAACTTGGCTCCCTGGAGCAGCAGACTGCCGCATGCAAGTAATTTTAGGAAGAAGGAATTGATTTCTGACCTTATGCCTTAGTGTATTTGTAAGCATTTGTATTTGATGAAAAACAGTCAAAATAAAGGACTGTTTGATTTTTCAAGACCTATAAAGTAAGGACAAGAATAACAGTGGGTAACTTGCATATTACCCAGCAAATGGGCAAAAGAATGTACTGACATCAACAGGGAGAAAATAGAAATAAAATAGAACTCCCCAAAATGTCCCATTTCATGTTCCCTTGTTTTATGTGAACCTCGGTCGGATGAACTGGAGATGGGCAGTGTGGTTAAATAAGCAACCTCCCCCAAACTCCTGCACACTCAAACCCTTAGGCAGAACTGGAAATTATGTTTCTGGAAAATATTCTCAGTTTCATTGAGAATTTCATGGACCACTGGGAGTGAGGTTTGAAGTTTCCCAGTTAAAAACAAAAGAGAGAGAGCCATCATCTCCCAAGATAGGAACCATGTTGGAACTTAGGGTGCTGGGAAACCAAACAACCCGCTCACCTCCCTGGGAAGCAGCTGTGGTTTGGGCAAGCAGAGGCCATCTCAGGGATAGAACCAGCCAGCATCTCCCAAGATGCACACCATGTTGGACTTGTAGGGCGCTGGCAAACAAAGCAACCAGCTTGCCTCCCTGGTAAGCAACTATAAGCCTACCGGAGTACGGCTGAGATTCTTTTTTTTTTATTTAAAAGAGAATAAAACAAAAGGGGGCAATACAGAGTAGATCAGAAGAGGACAACATAGGCAATACAGTACTTTACATTAAGTCAACTGGACATCAACAGTATCTAAAACCATATCTCTTACTCTGCTATAGTTGAGCATAGTTTCAATTACAATAATATCAAACATAACACAATAGTATAAAGCCATGCATATAGTGAAAGAATTCCAGGGCTTTCTGAACCGAATAACAGAAAATGATCAATGGGTATTATAATATCTCAT